>JARWKJ010000018.1:25538229-25761779 GCA_029959095.1 Rhinichthys osculus | reverse complement strand
CGCCTAGCAACACCCTAGCAACCACCCAGAATACCCTAGCAACCGCCTAGCAAAACCCTAGCAACCGCCTAGCAACCACCCTGAATACCCTAGCAACACCATAGCAACCATCCAGAATACCCTAGCAACCGCCTAGCAACACCCTAGCAACTACCCAGAACACCCTAGCAACCGCCTAGCAACACCATAGCAACCACCCAGAATACCCTAGCAACCACCCAGAACACCCTAGCAACACCCTAGCAACACCATAGCAACCACCCAGAATACCCTAGCAACTGCCTAGCAACACCATAGCAACTAACTAGAACACCCTAGCAACTGCCTAGCAACACCCTAGCAACCACCCAGAACACCCTAGCAATGCCTAGCAACACCCTAGCAACCGACCAGAATACCCTAGCAACACCATAGCAACACCATAGCAACTACCCAGAACATCCTAGCAACCGAGCGGCGAGTTTTGCCACTGCAAGCACCACTTCACATTTTCTTCTGGAAATGTACATTCTAGTTAGTGGTGCTTGCCTATGGCAAAGCAACACTAGTGTTATTGTGCATACTTATTATTCTTTTTCTTATTCTTATTCTTCTTATTCTTATTCTTCTGGCCACTTTTTGACGCGCTACTCCTCCCGCAGTTTTTGTCACAGACCCATGAATGAGGTGTCAAAACGTGCGGCCTGTTCGGGAATGGTGTGCTATGACTTTTATAAGGGATCGGGGGTACGATGTTCGCCCCAGGGGCGAAAAACCGGCCGAAAAATCCCATAGACTTAACATTGCGTCAAACTTTGACAAGTCGTAGGTCGGAACGAGGATGTCGCAGAAACGTGTAATTTACCACATTTGAAGAGGCTGACAGGCTCTGTAAGAACATACCACACAATGGGGTAAAAGTTGCACCCCTGGGGTGCAGGAGGGGCCCAAAGTTGCCCCATTGACTTACTATGGTGTAGGACGGCCCATGAAATGGGCCGTCCTACACCATAGAAATCGCTTTTATATTGAACATAACTCTGGATCACAGTGTCATAGAGACAAGGGGGCGGGCTCATTTTACTCAGACAACCAATCAGTCTCTCAGGATCATTGTGAAGCTATCAAGCCACGCCCTAGCAACCATTTAGAGCACCTTAGCAACAACTCCCATAGACTTCCATTGAAAGAGATCGAAGGGATATCTCTGGACTGAATTGTCATAGAAACATGAGGGTGGTCTCGTTTGACTCGGGGCAGCAAACAGCCAATCATGAATCACCTCAACACTTCCTAGCCACGCCCTAGCAACCATTGTCGAGCACCTTAGCAACCAAAATCCAAAGAGAAATATCGTCCATTCTGAATGTCACAGAGGCATGGGAGTTGGTTTATATCATTTATACTGACAAGCAGCCTTTGGAGTTTCATGATTGGCAGCTGCCAAGCCACTCCCTAGCAACCAAACAGAGTACCCTAGTAACCATTTTGCAAGACCTACATCTCTATATCAGAACATCGTATAGAGATAGGGGTTGGTTTATATCATTCATACTGACAAGCAGCCTTTGGAGCCTCATCAATGGCAGCTGCCAAGCCACTCCCTAGCAACCAAACAGAGTACCCTAGCAACCATTTTGCAAGACCTACATCTCTGCATCAGAACATCGTATAGAGATGGGGGTTGGGTCTTTTGACTCATGCTAGCACACAGGACTTTCAACATGCTAAACATGCTAGCTGTGAATAGCTACATGCTAATATTGATTAGCTAAGTGCTAAATCATGCCATGAACATTATAAAAACTCTATAGTAACCAAATGTGAACACTACCAACCACCTAGTAACACCATAGCAACCATCCAGTATACCATAGCAACCACCTAAAACACCCTAGCAACCACCCAAAACACCCTAGTAACCGCCTAGTAACACCATAGCAACCACCCAGAATACCCTAGCAACCACCTAGCAACACCATAGCAACCACCCAGAACACCCTAGCAACCGCCTAGCAACACCCTAGCAACCACCCAGAATACCCTAGCAACCGCCTAGCAACACCATAGCAACCACCCAAAACACCCTAGCAACCACCTAGTAACGCCCTAGCAACCACTCAGAACACCCTAGCAACCGCCTAGCAACACCCTAGCAACCACCCAGAACACCCTAGCAACCGCCTAGCAACGCCCTAGCAACCACCCAAAACACCCTAGCAACCACCTAGCAACGCCCTAGCAACCACTCAGAACACCCTAGCAACCGCCTAGCAACACCATAGCAACCACCCAGAAACCCCTAGCAACCGCCTAGCAACGCCCTAGCAACCACCCATAATACCCTAGCAACCACCTAGTAACACGTTAGCAACCATGCTAGCATCATGCTAGCAATATGCTAATCATGCTAGCATCTACCTAAAACATGTTTGCAACATGCTTATTTTTGCTAGCATCATGCTAGCAACATGCTAATCATGCTAGCATGTTGGTAGCATGATGCTAACAACATGCTAATCATGCTAGCATGATGCTAACAACATGCTAATCATGCTAGTATGATGCTAGCAACATGCTAATCATGCTAGCAACATGCTAGCAACATGCTAATCATGCTAGCAACATGCTAATCATGCTAGCAACATGCTAGCATCGTGCTAATCATGCTAGCATCGTGCTAACATCATGCTAGCATCGTGCTAGCATCATGCTAGCAACATGCTAGCAAAATGCTAATCATGCTAGCAACATGCTAGTCATGCTAGCAACATGCTAATAATGCTAGCATAATGCTAACAACATGCTAATCATGCTAGCATGATGCTAGCAACATGCTAATCATGCTAGCATCTTGGTAAAAACTAGCTAACCGCACGTTAGCAACCGAGCGGCGAGTTTTGCCACTGCAAGCACCACTTCACATTTTCTTCTGGAAATGTACATTCTAGTGTTGTGATTACTATTCACCAAGACAAAACTTCGGCACGCTACTCCTCCCGCACGTTTTCTCGTACACCCATGAATGAGGTGTCAAATCGACCGGTTCATTGAGGAGAGGTGTGCTATGTCTTTTTTAAGCAATCGGTTGTACGATGATCGTCCGGCGGGCGATAAATTGGACGAAAAAAGTCCCATAGACTTAACATTGGCACAACATTTGTGAGATCATATCTTTTCACCAGAAGGTCATAGAGACTTGAGGTTGGGATCTTTTGACTCGGCCTATCAAGCAGCCAATAAGTAGTGACATAACAACTTCATGGCCACGCCCTAGCAACCACTTATTCCACCCTAGCAACCATAAAACAACATTTACAAGCTATATTTCAGCTAGTGGAGTTCGGTTTTTTTGACTCAGACTGTCAACAAGTCTTCTAATATCATCTAATAAACTGTATAAGCACACCATAGCAACCATATAGGGTACCCTAGTAACCATACAACCACATGAATAAGCCATATCTCAGCACCAGAACATCGTACAGACATGTTTGTTGTCTCGTATGCAATAATGTACCACACTCTAGCAACCGAGCTGCGAATTTTGCCACTGCAAGCACCACTTCACATTTTCTTCTGGAAATGTACATTCTAGTTCTTCTTATTAGTGGTGCTTGCCTATGGCGAAGCAACACTATTGTTATCTCACATACTTATTATTCTTATTCTTCTTATTCTTCTGGCCACTTTTTGACGCGCTACTCCTCCCGCAGTTTTTGTCACAGACCCATGAATGAGGTGTCAAAACGTGCGGCCTGTTCGGGAATGGTGTGCTATGACTTTTATAAGCGATCGGGGGTACGATGTTCGCCCCAGGGGCGAAAAACCGGCCGAAAAATCCCATAGACTTAACATTGCGTCAAACTTTGACGAGTCGTAGGTCGGAACGAGGATGTCGCAGAAACGTGTAATTTACCACATTTGAAGAGGCTGACAGGCTCTGTAAGAACATACCACACAATGGGGTAAAAGTTGCACCCCTGGGGGGCAGGAGGGGCCCAAAGTTGCCCCATTGACTTACTATGGTGTAGGACGGCCCATGAAATGCATGTGTTTCTCCTACTATGGTAAATTGCATAGGGATTTTGTATTGAACATAGCTGTGGATCACAGTGTCATAGAGACAAGGGGGCGGGCTCATTTTACTCAGACGACCAATCAGTCTCTCAGGATCATTGTGAAGCTATCAAGCCACGCCCTAGCAACCATTTAGAGCACCTTAGCAACAACTCCCATAGACTTCCATTGAAAGAGATCGAAGGGATATCTCTGGACTGAATTGTCATAGAAACATGAGGGTGGTCTCGTTTGACTCGGGGCAGCAAACAGCCAATCATGAATCACCTCAACACTTCCTAGCCACGCCCTAGCAACCATTGTCAAGCACCTTAGCAACCAAAATCCAAAGAGGAATATCGTCCATTCTGAATGTCACAGTGGCATGGGAGTTGGTTTATATCATTCATACTGACAAGCAGCCTTTGGAGTTTCATGATTGGCAGCTGCCAAGCCACTCCCTAGCAACCAAACAGAGTACCCTAGCAACCGTTTTGCAAGACCAATATCTCTGCATCAGAACATCGTATAGAGATGGGGGTTGGCTCTTTTGACTCATGCTAGCAAACAGGACTTGCTACATGCTACACATGCTAGCAGTGAATAGTTACATGCTAATATTGATTAGCTAAGTGCTAAATCATGCCAATAAAATGCTACAAACTCAACAGTAACCATCTTTGACAACTACCAACCACCTAGTAACACCATAGCAACCACCCAAATTACCCTAGCAACACCCTAGCAACAACCCAGAACACCCTAGCAACTGCCTAGCAACACCCTAGCAACCAACCAGAAGACCCTAGCAACCGCCTAGCAACACCCTAGCAACCACCCAAAACACCCTAGCAACCACCTAGCAACACCCTAGCAACACCCTAGCAACCACCCAGAACACCCTAGCAACCGCCTAGCAACCACCCAAAACACCTTAGCAACCACCCAGAACACCCTAGCAACCACTCAGAACACCCTAGCAACCGCCTAGCAACACCCTAACAACCACCCAGAACACCCTAGCAACCGCCTAGCAACACCCTAGCAACCACCCAGAATACCCTAGCAACCACCTAGCAACCACTCAGAACACCCTAGCAACCGCCTAGCAACACCCTAGCAACCAACCAGAACACCCTAGCAACCGCTTAGCAACACCCTAGCAACCGCCTAGCAACACCCTAGCAACCACCCAGAACACCCTAGCAACCGCTTAGCAACACCCTAGCAACCACTCAGAACACCCTAGCAACCGCCTAGCAACACCCTAGCAACCACCCAGAAAACCCTAGCAACCGCCTAGCAACCACCCAGAACACCCTAGCAACCGCCTAGCAACACCCTAGCAACAACCCAAAACACCCTAGCAACCGCCTAGCAACACCCTATCAACCACACAGAACACCCTAGCAACACCTTAGCAACACCATAGCAACCACCCAGAACACCCTAGCAACAACCTAGCAACGCCCTAGCAACCACTCATAATACTCTAGCAACCACCTAGTAACACCTTAGCAACCATGCTAGCAACATGCTAAACATGCTAGCATGCTGCTAGCAATATGCTAATAATGCTAGCATCTACCTAAAACATGTTTGCAACATGCATATTTTTGCTAGCATCATGCTAGCAACATGCTAATCATGCTAGCATGTTGGTAGCATGATGCTAACAACATGCTAATCATGCTAGCATGATGCTAACAACATGCTAATCATGCTAGCATGATGCTAGCAACATGCTAATCATGCTAGCAACATGCTAATCATGCTAGCATCATGCTAGCAACATGCTAATCATGCTAGCATCATGCTATTAACATGCTAGCAAAATGCTAATAATGCTAACATCATGCTAGCAACATGCTAATCATGCTAGCAACATGCTAATCATGCTAGCAACATGCTAATTATGCTAGCATAATGTTAACAACATGCTAATCATGCTAGCATGATGCTAGCAACTTGCTTATCATGCTAGCATCTTGGTAAAAACTAGCTAACCGCACGCTAGCAACCGAGCGGCGAGTTTTGCCACTGCAAGCACCACTTCACATTTTCTTCTGGAAATGTACATTCTAGTTCTTCTTATTATTCTTCTGGCCACTTTTTGACGCGCTACTCCTCCCGCAGTTTTTGTCACAGACCCATGAGTGAGGTGTCAAAACGTGCGGCCTGTTCGGGAATGGTGTGCTATGACTTTTCTAAGAGATCGGGTGTACGATGTTCGCACAGCGGACGAAAAAGCGGCCAAAAAAATCCCATTGACTTAACATTGCGGAATTTTCAGAAATTTAAATCTCAACTGTCATTTTCACACACACCCACAGAAAAGGGCCTGACAGCCCTGCTGTCAGGCCCTCTCTCTCTCCCTCAGAGGATTTATTTTATCAAGCAGCCAATAAGTAATGGCCCTAAATCTTCAAAGCCACACCATAGCAACCAGTTACAGCACCCTAGCAACCGTGGGTGATAGGCACGAGGCCGCAGGCCTCGTGCCATACTAAATAACTCTATAAAACTCTATAAAAACTCCAAATAAAAACTCCACAGTAATTATCTGTTAAAAAATACACGCCGACATCACACACCCCTGATTGAGGCGTCAAATTGTGCGGATTATTGAGGAGAGGTGTGGTATGATTTTTCTTAGCGATCAGGGGTACGGTGTTCGCCCCAGGGGCAAATCATTGGGTAAAAAAGTCCCATAGACTTAACATTGGCACAAAATTTGTGAGATCATATCTTTTGACTAGAAGGTCATAGAGACTTGGGGTTGGGCTCTTTTGACTCAGCTTATGAAGCAGCCAATAAGTAGGGACATAACAACTTCATGGCCACGCCCTAGCAACCACTTATGCCACCCTAGCAACCATAAAACTACATTTCTAAGTCATTTTTCAGCTCCAGAAAATGGTAGAAACATGGAGTTTGGCTTTTTTGACTCAGACTGTCAACTAGTCTTTAAATATCATCTCATAAACTGTATAAGCACACCATAGCAACCATTTAGAGTACCCTAGTAACCACCTGAACACACGAATAAGCCATATCTCAGCACCAGAACATCGTACAGACATGGTTGTTGGCTCGTTTGCAATAATGTGCCACACCCTAGCAACCGAGCGGCGAGTTTTGCCACTGCAAGCACCACTTCACATTTTCTTCTGGAAATGTACATTCTAGTTGTGATTACTATTCACCTAGGAAAAATTTCGGCACGCTACTCCTCCCGCACTTTTTGTCTTAGACCCATGAATGAGGTGTCAAATCGACCGGTTCATTGAGGAGAGGTGTGCTATGTCTTTTCTAAGCGATCGGTTGTACGATGTCCGTCCGGCGGGCGAAAAATTGGCCGAAAAAAGTCCCATAGACTTAGCATTGGCACAAAATTTGTGAGATCATATCTTTTGACCAGAAGGTCATAGAGACTTGGGGTTGGGCTCTTTTGAATCGGCCTATCAAGAAGCCAATAACTTGTGACATATTAACTTTATAGCCGTGCCCTAGCAACCACTTAGGGCACCCTAGCAACCATTTAGAGTACCCTAGTAACCACCTGAACACATGAATAAGCCAAATCTCAGCACCAGAACATCGTACAGACATGGTTGTTGGCTCGTATGCAATAATGTACCACACCCTAGCAACCGAGCGGCGAGTTTTGCCACTGCAAGCACCACTTCACATTTTCTTCTGGAAATGTACATTCTAGTGTTGTGATTACTATTCACCAAGACAAAACTTCGGCGCGCTACTCCCCCCGCACGTTTTGTCGTAGACACATGAATGAGGTGTCAAATCGACCGGTTCATTGAGGAGAGGTGTGCTATGACTTTTCTAAGCGATCGGTTGTACGATGTTCGTCCGGCGGGCGAATAAATCGGCCAAAAAAAGTCCCATAGACTTAACATTGGCACAAAATTTGTGAGATCATATCTTTTGACCAGAAGGTCATAGAGACTTGGGGTTGGGCTCTTTTGACTAGGCCTATCAAGAAGCCAATTAGTAGTGATATAACAACTTCATAGCCGTTCCCTAGCAACCACTTAGGGCACCTTAGCAACCATAAAATTACATTTCCAAGCCATATTTCAGCTCCAGAAAATAGTAGAAACATGGAGTTTGGCTTTTTTTATTTAGACTGTCAACTAGTCTTTAAATATCATCTCATAAACTGTATAAGCACACCATAGAAACCATATAGGGAACCCTAGTAACCACCTGAACACATGAATAAGCCATATCTCAGCATCAGAACATCGTACAGACGTGGTTGTTGTCTCGTATGCAATAATGTACCACACCCTAGCAACCGAGCGGCGAGTTTTGCCACTGCAAGCACCACTTCACATTTTCTTCTGGAAATGTACATTCTAGTTATTAGTGGTGCTTGCCTATGGCAAAGCAACACTAGTGTTATTGTGCATACTTATTATTCTTATTCTTCTTATTCTTCTTATTCTTCTGGCCACTTTTTGACGCGCTACTCCTCCCGCAGTTTTTGTCACAGACCCATGAATGAGGTGTCAAAACGTGCGGCCTGTTCGGGAATGGTGTGCTATGACTTTTCTAAGGGATCGGGGGTACGATGTTCGCCCCAGGGGCGAAAAACCGGCCGAAAAATCCCATAGACTTAACATTGCGTCAAACTTTGACGAGTCGTAGCTCGGAACGAGGATGTCGCAGAAACGTGTAATTTACCACATTTGAAGAGGCTGACAGGCTCTGTAAGAATATACCACACAATGGGGTAAAAGTTGCACCCCTGGGGCGCAGGAGCTGCTCAAAGTTGCCCCATTGACTTACTATGGTGTAGGACGGCCCATGAAATGGGCCGTCCTACACCATAGAAACCACTTTTGTATTGAACATAACTCTGGATCACAGTGTCATAGAGACAAGGGGGCGGGCTCATTTTACTCAGACAACCAATCAGTCTCTCAGGATCATTGTGAAGCTATCAAGCCACGCCCTAGCAACCATTTAGAGCACCTTAGCAACAACTCCCATAGACTTCCATTGAAAGAGATCGAAGGGATATCTCTGGACTGAATTGTCATAGAAACATGAGGGTGGTCTCGTTTGACTCGGGGCAGCAAACAGCCAATCATGAATCACCTCAACACTTCCTAGCCACGCCCTAGCAACCATTGTCGAGCACCTTAGCAACCAAAATCCAAAGAGGAATATCGTCCATTCTGAATGTCACAGAGGCATGGGAGTTGGTTTATATCATTCATACTGACAAGCAGCCTTTGGAGTTTCATGATTGGCAGCTGCCAAGCCACTCCCTAGCAACCAAACAGAGTACCCTAGCAACCATTTTGCAAGACCTAGATCTCTCTATCAGAACATCGTAGAGAGATGGGGGTTGATTTATATCATTCATACTGACAAGCAGCCTTTGGAGTTTCATGATTGGCAGCTGCCAAGCCACTCCCTAGCAACCAAACAGAGTACCCTAGCAACCATTTTGCAAGACCTATATCTCTGCATCAAAACATCGTATAGAGATGGGGGTTGGTTTATACATTCACATTGACTTTGGAGCTTCATGATTGGCAGCTGCCAAGCCACTCCCTAGCAACCAAACAGAGTACCCTAGCAACCGTTTTGCAAGACCTATATCTCTGTATCAGAACATCGTATAGAGGTGGGGGTTGGCTCTTTTGACTCATGCTAGCAAACAGGACTTGCTACATGCTACACATGCTAGCAGTGAATAGCTACATGCTAATATTGATTAGCTAAGTGCTAAATCATGCCATGAACATTATAAAAACTCTATAGTGACCAAATGTGAACACTACCAACCACATAGTAACACCATAGCAACCATCCAGAATACCATAGCAACCACCCAGAACACCCTATCAACCGCCTAGCAACACCATAGCAACCACCCAGAATACCCTAGCAACCGCCTAGCAACACCCTAGCAACCACCCAGAATACCCTAGCAACCACCTAGCAACACCCTAGCAACCACTCAGAACACCCTAGCAACCGCCTAGCAACACCCTAGCAACCACCCAGAACACCCTAGCAACCACCTAGCAACACCCTAGCAACCACATAGCAACACCCTAGCAACCACTCAGAACACCCTAGCAACCGCCTAGCAACACCCTAGCAACCACCCAGAACACCCTAGCAACAGCCTAGCAACACCATAGCAACCACCCAGAACACCCTAGCAACCGCCTAGCAACACCCTAGCAACCACCCAGAATACCCTAGCAACCGCCTAGCAACACCCTAGCAACCACCCAGAATACCCTAGCAACCGTGCTAGCATGATGCTAGCAATATGCTAATCATGCTAGCATCTACCTAAAACATGTTTGCAACATGCTTATTTTTGCTAGCATCATGCTAGCATCATGCTAGCAACATGCTAATCATGCTAGCATGTTGGTAGCATGATGCTAACAACATGCTAATCATGTTAGCATGATGCTAGCATGATGCTAAAAAATGCTAATCTTGCTAGCATCATGCTAGCAACATGCTAATCATGCTAGCAACATGCTAGCAACATGCTAATCATGCTAGCATCATGCTAGCAAAATGCTAATCATGCTAACATCATGCTAGCAACATGCTAATCATGCTAGCAACATGCTAATCATGCTAGCATAATGCTAACAACATGCTAATCATGCTAGCATGATGCTAGCAACATGCTAATCATGCTAGCATCTTGGTAAAAACTAGCTAACCGCACGCTAGCAACCGAGCGACGAGTTTTGCCACTGCAAGCACCACTTCACATTTTCTTCTGGAAATGTACATTCTAGTTAGTGGTGCTTGCCTATGGCAAAGCAACACTATTGTTATTGTCCATACTTATTAGTGGTGCTTGCCTATGGCAAAGCAACACTAGTGTTATTGTGCATACTTATTATTAGTGGTGCTTGCCTATGGCGAAGCAACACTATTGTTATCTCACATACTTATTATTCTTATTCTTATTCTTCTGGCCACTTTTGACGCGCTACTCCTCCCGCAGTTTTTGTCACAGACCCACGAATGAGGCGTCAAAACGTGCGGCCTGTTCGGGAATGGTGTGCTATGACTTTTATAAGCGATCGGGGGTACGATGTTCGCCCCAGGGGCGAAAAACCGGCCGAAAAATCCCATAGACTTAACATTGCGTCAAACTTTGACGAGTCGTAGGTCGGAACGAGGATGTCGCAGAAACGTGTAATTTACCACATTTGAAGAGGCTGACAGGCTCTGTAAGAACATACCACACAATGGGGTAAAAGTTGCACCCCTGGGGGGCAGGAGGGGCCCAAAGTTGCCCCATTGACTTACTATGGTGTAGGACGGCCCATGAAATGCATGTGTTTTTCCTACTATGGTAAATTGCATAGGGATTTTGTATTGAACATAGCTGTGGATCACAGTGTCATAGAGACAAGGGGGCGGGCTCATTTTACTCAGACAACCAATCAGTCTCTCAGGATCATTGTGAAGCTATCAAGCCACGCCCTAGCAACCATTTAGAGCACCTTAGCAACAAATCCCATAGACTTCCATTGAAAGAGATCGAAGGGATATCTCTGGACTGAATTGTCATAAAAACATGAGGGTGGTCTCGTTTGACTCGGGGCAGCAAACAGCCAATCCTGAATCACCTCAACACTTCCTAGCCACGCCCTAGCAACCATTGTCGAGCACCTTAGCAACCAAAATCCAAAGAGGAATATCGTCCATTCTGAATGTCACAGAGGCATGGGAGTTGGTTTATATCATTCATACTGACAAGCAGCCTTTGGAGTTTCATGATTGGCAGCTGCCAAGCCACTCCCTAGCAACCAAACAGAGTACCCTAGCAACCATTTTGCAAGACCTATATCTCTGCATCAAAGCATCGTATAGAGATGGGGGTTGGTTTATACATTCACATTGACTTTGGAGCTTCATGATTGGCAGCTGCCAAGCCACTCCCTAGCAACCAAACAGAGTACCCTAGCAACCGTTTTGCAAGACCTATATCTCTGTATCAGAACATCGTATAGAGGTGGGGGTTGGCTCTTTTGACTCATGCTAGCAAACAGGACTTGCTACATGCTACACATGCTAGCAGTGAATAGCTACATGCTAATATTGATTAGCTAAGTGCTAAATCATGCCATGAACATTATAGAAACTCTATAGTGACCAAATGTGAACACTACCAACCACATAGTAACACCATAGCAACCATCCAGAATACCATAGCAACCACCTAAAACACCCTAGCAACCGCCTAGCAACACCATAGCAACCACCCAGAATACCCTAGCAACACCCTAGCAACCACCTAGCAACACCCTAGCAACCACTCAGAACACCCTAGCAACCGCTTAGCAACACCCTAGCAACCACCCAAAACACCCTATCAACCGCCTAGCAACACCATAGCAGCTACCCAGAATACCCTAGCAAGCGCCTAGCAACACCCTAGCAACCACCTAGAATATCGTAGCAACCACCTTGCAACACCCTAGCAACCACTCAGAACACCCTAGCAACCGCCTAGCAACACCCTAGCAACCACCCAGAACACCCTAGCAACCGCCTAGCAACACCCTAGGAACCACCCAGAACACCCTAGCAACCACCTAGCAACACCCTAGCAACCACCCAGAACACCCTAGCAACCGCCTAGCAACACCATAGCAACCACCCAGAACACCCTAGCAACGCCCTAGCAACCACCCATAATACCCTAGCAACCACCTAGTAACACCTTAGCAACAATGCTAGCATCATGCTAGCAACATGCTAAACATGCTAGCATGATGCTAGCAATATGCTAATCATGCTAGCATGATGCTAGCAATATGCCAATCATGCTAGCATCTACCTAAAACATGTTTGCAACATGCTTATTTTTGCTAGCATCATGCTAGCATCATGCTAGCAACATGCTAATCATGCTAGCATGTTGGTAGCATGATGCTAACAACATGCTAATCATGTTAGCATGAAGCTATTATGATGCTAACAACATGCTAATCTTGCTAGCATCATGCTAGCAACATGCTAATCATGCTAGCAACATGCTAGCAACATGCTAATCATGCTAGCATCATGCTAGCAAAATGCTAATCATGCTAACATCATGCTAGCAACATGCTAATCATGCTAGCATCTTGGTAAAAACTAGCTAACCGCACGCTAGCAACCGAGCGGCGAGTTTTGCCACTGCAAGCACCACTTCACATTTTCTTCTGGAAATGTACATTCTAGTGTTGTGATTACTATTCACCTAGACAAAACTTCGGCACGCTACTCCTCCCGCACCTTTTGTCGTAGACCCATGAGTGAGGTGTCAAATCGACCGGTTCATTGAGGAGAGGTGTGCTATGTCTTTTCTAAGCATTCGGGTCTACGATGTTCGTTTGGCGGGCGATAAATCGGCCGAAAAAAGTCCCATAGACTTAACATTGGCACAAAATTTGTTATATCACATCTTTTCACCAGAAGGTCATAGAGACTTGGGGTTAGGCTCTTTTAACTCGGCCTATCAAGCAGCCAATAAGTAGTGACTAATAACTTCATATTCGTGCCCTAGCAACCACTTAGGGCAGCCTAGCAACCATAAAACAACATATTCAAGCCATATCTCAGCTCCTGAAAATAGAAGAAACATGGAGTTTGCCTTTTTTGACTCCGACTGTCAACTAGTCTTTAAATATCATCTCATAAACTCTATAAGCACACCATAGCAACTATATAGGGAACCCTAGTAACCATACAAACACATGTATAAGCTATATCTCAGCAGCAGAACATCGTACAGACATGGTTGTTGGCTTGTATGCAATAATGTACCACACCCTAGCAACCGAGCGGCGAGTTTTGCCACTGCAAGCACCACTTCACATTTTCTTCTGGAAATGTACATTCTAGTTAGTGGTGCTTGCCTATGGCAAAGCAACACTAGTGTTATTGTGCATACTTATTATTCTTATTAGTGGTGCTTGCCTATGGCAAAGCAACACTAGTGTTATTGTGCATACTTATTATTCTTATTCTTCTTATTCTTCTTCTTCTTCTTATTCTTCTGGCCACTTTTTGACGCGCTACTCCTCCCGCAGTTTTTGTCACAGACCCACGAATGAGGTGTCAAAACGTGCGGCCTGTTCGGGAATGGTGTGCTATGACTTTTATAAGCGATCGGGGGTACGATGTTCGCCCCAGGGGCGAAAAACCGGCCGAAAAATCCCATAGACTTAACATTGCGTCAAACTTTGACGAGTCGTAGCTCGGAACGAGGATGTCGCAGAAACGTGTAATTTACCACATTTGAAGAGGCTGACAGGCTCTGTAAGAATATACCACACAATGGGGTAAAAGTTGCACCCCTGTGGGGCAGGAGCTGCCCAAAGTTGCCCCATTGACTTACTATGGTGTAGGACGGCCCATGAAATGGGCCGTCCTACACCATAGAAACCGCTTTTATATTGAACATAACTCTGGATCACAGTGTCGTAGAGACAAAGGGGCGGGCTCATTTTACTCAGACGGCCAATCATTCTCCTTGGATCATTGTGAAGCTATCAAGCCACGCCCTAGCAACCATTTAGAGCTCCTTAGCAACAAGTTCCATAGACTTCCATTGAAAGAGATCGAAGGGATATCTCTGGACTGAATTGTCATAGAAACATGAGGGTGGTCTCGTTTGACTCGGGGCAGCAAACAGCCAATCATGAATCACCTCAACACTTCCTAGCCACGCCCTAGCAACCATTGTCGAGCACCTTAGCAACCAAAATCCAAAGAGGAATATCGTCCATTCTGAATGTCACAGAGGCACGGGAGTTGGTTTATATCATTCATACTGACAAGCAGCCTTTGGAGTTTCATGATTGGCAGCTGCCAAGCCACTCCCTAGCAACCAAACAAGGCACCCTAGCAACCATTTTGCAAGACCTATATCTCTGCATCAAAACATCGTATAGAGATGGGGGTTGGTTTATACATTCACATTGACTTTGGAGCTTCATGATTGGCAACTGCCAAGCCACTCCCTAGCAACCAAACAGAGTACCCTAGCAACCGTTTTGCAAGACCAATATCTCTGCATCAGAACATCGTATAGAAATGGGGGTTGGCTCTTTTGACTCATGCTAGCAAACAGGACTTGCTACATGCTAAACATGCTAGCTGTGAATCGCTACATGCTAATATTGATTAGCTAAGTGCTAAATCATGCCATGAACATTATAAAAACTCTATAGTAACCAAATGTAAACACTACCAACCACCTAGTAACACCATAGCAACCATCCAGAATACCATAGCAACCACCTAAAACACCCTAGCAACCACCCAAAACACCCTAGCAACCGCCTAGCAACACCATAGCAACCACCCAGAATACCCTAGCAACCGCCTAGCAACACCCTAGCAACCACTCAGAATACCCTAGCAACCACCTAGCAACACCCTAGCAACCACTCAGAACACCCTAGCAACCGCCTAGCAACACCCTAGCAACCACCCAGAATACCCTAGCAACCACTCAGAACACCCTAGCAACCACCTAGCAACACCCTAGCAACCACCCAGAACACCCTAGCAACCGCCTAGCAACACCATAGCAACCACCCAGAACACCTTAGCAACCGCCTAACAACGTCCTAGCAACCACCCATAATACCCTAGCAACCGCCTAGCAACACCCTAGCAACCACCCAGAATACCCTAGCAACCACCTAGCAACACCCTAGCAACCACTCAGAACACCCTAGCAACCGCCTAGCAACACCTTAGCAACCACCCAGAACACCCTAGCAACCACATAGCAACACCCTAGCAACCACCTAGCAGCACCCTAGCAACCACTCAGAACACCCTAGCAACCGCCTAGCAACACCCTAGCAACCACCCAGAACACCCTAGCAACACCATAGCAACCACCCAGAACACCCTAGCAACCGCCTAGCAACGCCCTAGCAACCACCCATAATACCCTAGCAACCACCTAGTAACACCTTAGCAACAATGCTAGCATCATGCTAGCATGAAGCTAGCAATATGCTAATCATGCTAGCATCTACCTAAAACATGTTTGCAACATGCTTATTTTTGCTAGCATCATGCTAGCATCATGCTAACAACATGCTAATCATGTTAGCATTTGGGTAGCATGATGCTAACAACATGCTAATCATGTTAGCATGATGCTAGCATGATGCTAAAAAAATGCTAATCTTGCTAGCATCATGCTAGCAACATGCTAATCATGCTAGCAACATGCTAGCAACATGCTAATCATGCTAGCATCATGCTAGCAAAATGCTAATCATGCTAACATCATGCTAGCAACATGCTAATCATGCTAGCAACATGCTAATCATGCTAGCATAATGCTAACAACATGCTAATCATGCTAGCATGATGCTAGCAACATGCTAATCATGCTAGCATCTTGGTAAAAACTAGCTAACCGCACGCTAGCAACCGAGCGGCGAGTTTTGCCACTGCAAGCACCACTTCACATTTTCTTCTGGAAATGTACATTCTAGTTCTTATTCTTATTCTTCTGGCCACTTTTTGACGCGCTACTCCTCCCGCAGTTTTTGTCACAGACCCACGAATGAGGTGTCAAAACGTGCGGCCTGTTCGGGAATGGTGTGCTATGACTTTTCTAAGGGATCGGGGGTACGATGTTCGCCCCAGGGGCGAAAAACCGTCCGAAAAATCCCATAGACTTAACATTGCGTCAAACTTTGACGAGTCGTAGCTCGGAACGAGGATGTCACAGAAACGTGAAATTTGCCACATTTGAAGAGGCTGACAGGCTCTGTAAGAACATACCACACAATGGGGTAAAAGTTACACCCCTGGGGGGCAGGAGGGGGCCAAAGTTGCCCCATTGACTTACTATGGTGAAGGACGGCCCATGAAATGCATGTGTTTCTCCTACTATGGTAAATTGCATAGGGATTTTGTATTGAACATAGCTCTGGATCACAGTGTCATAGAGACAAGGGGGCGGGCTCATTTTACTCAGACGACCAATCAGTCTCTCAGGATCATTGTGAAGCTATTAAGCCACGCCCTAGCAACCATTTAGAGCACCTTAGCAACAACTCCCATAGTCTTCCATTGAAACAGATCAAAGGGATATCTCAGGATATAAGAGTCATAGAAACATGAGGGTGGGCTCGTTTGACTCGGGGCAGCAAACAGCCAATCCTGAATCACCTCAACACATCCTAACCCCTCCCTAGCAATCATTATCAAGCACCTTAGCAACCAAAATCCAAAGAGGAATATCTTCCATTCTGAATGTCACAAAGGCGTGGGAGTTGGTTTATATCATTCATACTGACAAGAAGCCTTTGGAGTTTCATGATTGGCAGCTGCCAAGCCACTCCCTAGCAACCAAACAGAGTACCCTAGCAACCGTTTTGCAAGACCAATATCTCTGCATCAGAACATCGTATAGAAATGGGGGTTGGCTCTTTTGACTCATGCTAGCAAACAGGACTTGCTACATGCTAAACATGCTAGCTGTGAATCGCTACATGCTAATATTGATTAGCTAAGTGCTAAATCATGCCATGAACATTATAAAAACTCTATAGTAACCAAATGTAAACACTACCAACCACCTAGTAACACCATAGCAACCATCCAGAATACCATAGCAACCACCTAAAACACCCTAGCAACCACCCAAAACACCCTAGCAACCGCCTAGCAACACCATAGCAACCACCCAGAATACCCTAGCAACCGCCTAGCAACACCCTAGCAACCACTCAGAATACCCTAGCAACCACCTAGCAACACCCTAGCAACCACTCAGAACACCCTAGCAACCGCCTAGCAACACCCTAGCAACCACCCAGAATACCCTAGCAACCACTCAGAACACCCTAGCAACCACCTAGCAACACCCTAGCAACCACCCAGAACACCCTAGCAACCGCCTAGCAACACCATAGCAACCACCCAGAACACCTTAGCAACCGCCTAACAACGTCCTAGCAACCACCCATAATACCCTAGCAACCGCCTAGCAACACCCTAGCAACCACCCAGAATACCCTAGCAACCACCTAGCAACACCCTAGCAACCACTCAGAACACCCTAGCAACCGCCTAGCAACACCTTAGCAACCACCCAGAACACCCTAGCAACCACATAGCAACACCCTAGCAACCACCTAGCAGCACCCTAGCAACCACTCAGAACACCCTAGCAACCGCCTAGCAACACCCTAGCAACCACCCAGAACACCCTAGCAACACCATAGCAACCACCCAGAACACCCTAGCAACCGCCTAGCAACGCCCTAGCAACCACCCATAATACCCTAGCAACCACCTAGTAACACCTTAGCAACAATGCTAGCATCATGCTAGCATGAAGCTAGCAATATGCTAATCATGCTAGCATCTACCTAAAACATGTTTGCAACATGCTTATTTTTGCTAGCATCATGCTAGCATCATGCTAACAACATGCTAATCATGTTAGCATTTGGGTAGCATGATGCTAACAACATGCTAATCATGTTAGCATGATGCTAGCATGATGCTAAAAAAATGCTAATCTTGCTAGCATCATGCTAGCAACATGCTAATCATGCTAGCAACATGCTAGCAACATGCTAATCATGCTAGCATCATGCTAGCAAAATGCTAATCATGCTAACATCATGCTAGCAACATGCTAATCATGCTAGCAACATGCTAATCATGCTAGCATAATGCTAACAACATGCTAATCATGCTAGCATGATGCTAGCAACATGCTAATCATGCTAGCATCTTGGTAAAAACTAGCTAACCGCACGCTAGCAACCGAGCGGCGAGTTTTGCCACTGCAAGCACCACTTCACATTTTCTTCTGGAAATGTACATTCTAGTTCTTATTCTTATTCTTCTGGCCACTTTTTGACGCGCTACTCCTCCCGCAGTTTTTGTCACAGACCCACGAATGAGGTGTCAAAACGTGCGGCCTGTTCGGGAATGGTGTGCTATGACTTTTCTAAGGGATCGGGGGTACGATGTTCGCCCCAGGGGCGAAAAACCGTCCGAAAAATCCCATAGACTTAACATTGCGTCAAACTTTGACGAGTCGTAGCTCGGAACGAGGATGTCACAGAAACGTGAAATTTGCCACATTTGAAGAGGCTGACAGGCTCTGTAAGAACATACCACACAATGGGGTAAAAGTTACACCCCTGGGGGGCAGGAGGGGGCCAAAGTTGCCCCATTGACTTACTATGGTGAAGGACGGCCCATGAAATGCATGTGTTTCTCCTACTATGGTAAATTGCATAGGGATTTTGTATTGAACATAGCTCTGGATCACAGTGTCATAGAGACAAGGGGGCGGGCTCATTTTACTCAGACGACCAATCAGTCTCTCAGGATCATTGTGAAGCTATTAAGCCACGCCCTAGCAACCATTTAGAGCACCTTAGCAACAACTCCCATAGTCTTCCATTGAAACAGATCAAAGGGATATCTCAGGATATAAGAGTCATAGAAACATGAGGGTGGGCTCGTTTGACTCGGGGCAGCAAACAGCCAATCCTGAATCACCTCAACACATCCTAACCCCTCCCTAGCAATCATTATCAAGCACCTTAGCAACCAAAATCCAAAGAGGAATATCTTCCATTCTGAATGTCACAAAGGCGTGGGAGTTGGTTTATATCATTCATACTGACAAGAAGCCTTTGGAGTTTCATGATTGGCAGCTGCCAAGCCACTCCCTAGCAACCAAACAGAGTACCCTAGCAACCATTTTGCAAGACCTATATTTCTGCATCAAAACATCGTATGGAGATGGGGGTTGGTTTATACATTCACATTGACTTTGGAGCTTCATGATTGGCAGCTGCCAAGCTACTCCCTAGCAACCAAACAGAGTACCTTAGCAACCGTTTTGCAAGACCAATATCTCTGCATCAGAACATCGTATAGAGATGGGGGTTGGCTCTTTTGACTCATGCTAGCAAACATGACTTGCTACATGCTAAACATGCTAGCAGTGAATAGCTACATGCTAATAATGATTAGCTAAGTGCTAAATCATGCCAATAAAATGCTACAAACTCAACAGTAACCATCTTTGACAACTACCAACCACCTAGTAACACCATAGCAACCACCCAGATTACCCTAGCAACACCCTAGCAACTGCCTAGCAACCACCCAGAACACCCTAGCAACCGCATAGCAACCACCCAGGACACCCTAGCAACCACCTAGCAATGCCCTAGCAACCACCCAGATTACCCTAGCAACCGCTTAGCAACGCCCTAGCAACCGCCGAGCAACCACCCCGAATACCATAGCAACCGACTAGCAACACCCTAGCAACCACCCAGAACACCCTAGCAACCACCTAGCAACACCCTAGCAACCACCCAGAATACCCTAGCAACCGCCTAGCAACACCCTAGCACCCACCCAGAATACCCTAGCAACACCATAGCAACCACCCAGAATACCCTAGCAACCGCCTAGTAACACCCTATTAACCACCCAGAATACCCTAGCAACACCATAGCAACCACCCAGAATACCCTAGCAACCGCCCAGCAACACCCTAGCAACCGCCTAGCAACCACCCTGAATACCCTAGCAACACCGTAGCAACCATCCAGAATACCCTAGCAACCGCCTAGCAACACCCTAGCAACTACCCAGAACACCCTAGCAACCACCTAGCAACACCATAGCAACCACCCAGAATACCCTAGCAACACCCTAGCAACCACCCAGAACACCCTAGCAACCGCCTAGCAACACCATAGCAACCACCCTGAATACCCTAGCAACACCCTAGCAACCACCCAGAACACCCTAGCAACCGCCTAGCAACACCATAGCAACCACCCAGAATACCCTAGCAACTGCCTAGCAACACCATAGCAACTAACTATAACACCCTAGCAACTGCCTAGCAACACCCTAGCAACGACCAGAACACCCTAGCAACGCCTAGCAACACCCTAGCAACCACCCAGAATACCCTAGCAAACGCCTAGCAACACCATAGCAACTACCCAGAACATCCTAGCAACCGAGCGGCGAGTTTTGCCACTGCAAGCACCACTTCACATTTTCTTCTGGAAATGTACATTCTAGTTAGTGGTGCTTGCCTATGGCAAAGCAACACTAGTGTTATTGTGCATACTTATTATTAGTGGTGCTTGCCTATGGCAAAGCAACACTAGTGTTATTGTGCATACTTATTATTCTTATTCTTATTCTTCTTATTATTCTTCTGGCCACTTTTTGACGCGCTACTCCTCCCGCAGTTTTTGTCACAGACCCATGAATGAGGTGTCAAAACGTGCGGCCTGTTCGGGAATGGTGTGCTATGACTTTTATAAGGGATCGGGGGTACGATGTTCGCCCCAGGGGCGAAAAACCGGCCGAAAAATCCCATAGACTTAACATTGCGTCAAACTTTGACGAGTCGTAGCTCGGAACGAGGATGTCGCAGAAACGTGTAATTTACCACATTTGAAGAGGCTGACAGGCTCTGTAAGAACATACCACACAATGGGGTAAAAGTTGCACCCCTGGGGCGCAGGAGCTGCCCAAAGTTGCCCCATTGACTTACTATGGTGTAGGACGGCCCATGAAATGGGCCGTCCTACACCATAGAAACCGCTTTTATATTGAACATAACTCTGGATCACAGTGTCGTAGAGACAAAGGGGCGGGCTCATTTTACTCAGACGGCCAATCAGTCTCTCAGGATCATTGTGAAGCTATCAAGCCACGCCCTAGCAACCATTTAGAGCTCCTTAGCAACAAGTTCCATAGACTTCCATTGAAACAGATCAAAGGGATATCTCAGGATATAAGTGTCATAGAAACATGAGGGTGGGCTCGTTTCACTCGGGCCAGCAAACAGCCAATCCTAAATCACCTCAACACTTACTGGCCACGCCCTAGCAACCATTGTCGAGCACCTTAGCAACCAAAATTCAAACAGGGATATCTTCCATTCTGAATGTCACAGAGGCATGGCAGTTGGTTTATATCATTTATACTGACAAGCAGCCTTTGGAGTTTCATGATTGGCAGCTGCCAAGCCACTCCCTAGCAACCAAACAGAGTACCCTAGCAACCATATTGCAAGACCTATATCTCTGCATCAAAACATTGTATAGAGATGGGGGTTGGTTTATACATTCACATTGACTTTGGAGCTTCATGATTGGCAGCTGCCAAGCCACTCCCTAGCAACCAAACAGAGTACCCTAGCAACCGTTTTGCAAGACCTATATCTCTGTATCAGAACATCGTATAGAGGTGGGGGTTGGCTCTTTTGACTCATGCTAGCAAACAGGACTTGCTACATGCTACACATGCTAGCAGTGAATAGCTACATGCTAATATTGATTAGCTAAGTGCTAAATCATGCCATGAACATTATAAAAACTCTATAGTGACCAAATGTGAACACTACCAACCACATAGTAACACCATAGCAACCATCCAGAATACCATAGCAACCACCTAAAACACCCTATCAACCGCCTAGCAACACCATAGCAACTACCCAGAATACCCTATCAACCGCCTAGCAACACCCTAGCAACCACCCAGAATACCCTAGCAACCACCTAGCAACACCCTAGCAACCACTCAGAACACCCTAGCAACCGCCTAGCAACACCCTAGCAACCACCCAGAACACCCTAGCAACCACCTAGCAACACCCTAGCAACAACTCAGAACACCCTAGCAACCGCCTAGCAACACCCTAGCAACCACCCAGAAAACCCTAGCAACCAAATAGCAACACCATAGCAACCACCCAGAACACCCTAGCAACCGCATAGCAACGCCCTAGCAACCACCCATAATACCCTAGCAACCACCTAGTAACACCTTAGCAACAATGCTAGCATCATGCTAGCAACATGCTAAAAATGATAGCATGATGCTAGCAATATGCTAATCATGCTACCATGATGCTAGCAATATGCTAATCATGCTAGCATCTACCTAAAACATGTTTGCAACATGCTTATTTTTGCTAGCATCATGCTAGCATCATGCTAGCAACATGCTAATCATGCTAGCATGTTGGTAGCATGATGCTAACAACATACTAATCATGTTAGCATGATGCTAGCATGATGCTAACAACATGCTAATCTTGCTAGCATCATGCTAGCAACATGCTAATCATGCTAGCATGTTGGTAGCAACATGCTAATCATGCTAGCATCATGCTAGCAAAATGCTAATCATGCTAACATCATGCTAGCAACATGCTAATCATGCTAGCAACATGCTAATAATGCTAGCATAATGCTAACAACATGCTAATCATGCTAGCATGATGCTAGCAACATGCTAATCATGCTAGCATCTTGGTAAAAACTAGCTAACCGCACGCTAGCAACCGAGCGGCGAGTTTTGCCACTGCAAGCACCACTTCACATTTTCTTCTGGAAATGTACATTCTAGTTAGTGGTGCTTGCCTATGGCAAAGCAACACTAGTGTTATTGTGCATACTTATTATTCTTATTCTTATTAGTGGTGCTTGCCTATGGCAAAGCAACACTATTGTTATTCGTCATACTTATTATTATTATTATTCTTATTATTCCACACACTTTTTGACGCGCTACTCCTCCCGCAGCTTTTGTCACAGACCCACGAATGAGGCGTCAAATCGTGCGGATTATTCGGGAATGGTGTGCTATGACTTTTATAAGCGATCGGGGGTACGATGTTCGCCCCAGGGGCGAAAAACCGGCCGAAAAATCCCATAGACTTAACATTGCGTCAAACTTTGACGAGTCGTAGCTCGGAACGAGGATGTCGCAGAAACGTGTAATTTACCACATTTGAAGAGGCTGACAGGCTCTGTAAGAACATACCTCAAAATGGGGTAAAAGTTGCACCCCTGGGGGGCAAGAGCGGCCCAAAGTTGCCCCATTGACTTACTATGGTGTAGGACGGCCCATGAAATGGGCCGTCCTACACCATAGAAACCGCTTTTATATTGAACATAACTCTGGATCACAGTGTCGTAGAGACAAAGGGGCGGGCTCATTTTACTCAGACGGCCAATCAGTCTCTCAGGATCATTGTGAAGCTATCTAGCCACGCCCTAGCAACCATTTAGAGCTCCTTAGCAACAAGTTCCATAGACTTCCATTGAAACAGATCAAAGGGATATCTCAGGATATAAGTGTCATAGAAACATGAGGGTGGGCTCGTTTGACTCGGGGCAGCAAACAGCCAATCCTGAATCACCTCAACACTTACTGGCCACGCCCTAGCAACCATTGTCGAGCACCTTAGCAACCAAAATCCAAACAGGGATATCTTCCATTCTGAATGTCACAGAGGAATGGGAGTTGGTTTATATCATTTATACTGACAAGCAGCCTTTGGAGTTTCATGATTGGCAGCTGCCAAGCCACTCCCTAGCAACCAAACAAGGTACCCTAGCAACCATTTTGCAAGACCTATATCTCTGCATCAAAACATCGTATAGAGATGGGGGTTGGTTTATACATTCACATTGACTTTGGAGCTTCATGATTGGCAGCTGCCAAGCCACTCCCTAGCAACCAAACAGAGTACCCTAGCAACCGTTTTGCAAGACCAGTATCTCTGCATCAGAACATCGTATAGAGATGGGGGTTGGCTCTTTTGACTCATGCTAGCAAACAGGACTTGCTACATGCTACACATGCTAGCAGTGAATAGCTACATGCTAATATTGATTAGCTAAGTGCTAAATCATGCCATGAACATTATAAAAACTCTATAGTAACCAAATGTGAACACTACCAACCACATAGTAACACCATAGCAACCATCCAGAATACCTTAGCAACCACCTAGCAACACCCTAGCAACCACCCAAAACACCCTAGCAACCGCCTAGCAACACCATAGCAACCACCCAGAATACCCTAGCAACCACCCAGAACACCCTAGCAACCGCCTAGCAACACCCTGGCAACCACCCAGAACACCCTAGCAACTGCCTAGCAACCACCCAAAACACCTTAGCAACCACCCAGAATACCCTAGCAACCGCATAGCAACAACATAGCAACCACCCAAAACCGCCTAGCAACCGCCTAGCAACACCCTAGCAACCACCCAGAACACCCTAGCAACCGCCTAGCAACCAACCAGAACACCCTAGCAACCCCCTAGCAACACCCTAGCAACCACCCAGAACACCCTAGCAACCGCCTAGCAACCAGCCAGAATACCCTAGCAACCGCATAGCAACACCATAGCAACCACCCAGAACACCCTAGCAACCGCCTAGCTACGCCCTAGCAACCACCCATAATACCCTAGCAACCACCTAGTAACACCTTAGCAACCATGCTAGCAACATGCTAGCAACATGCTAAACATGCTAGCATGATGCTAGCAATATGCTAATCATGCTAGCATCTAGCTAAAACATGTTTGCAACATGCTTATTTTTGCTAGCATCATGCTAGCAACATGCTAATCATGCTAGCATCTTGGTAAAAACTAGCTAACCGCACCCTAGCAACCGAGCGGCGAGTTTTGCCACTGCAAGCACCACTTCACATTTTCTTCTGGAAATGTACATTCTAGTTCTTATTCTTATTCTTCTTATTCTTCCCGCCACTTTTTGACGCGCTACTCCTCCCGCAGTTTTTGTCACAGACCCACGAATGAGGTGTCAAAACGTGCGGCCTGTTCGGGAATGGTGTGCTATGACTTTTATAAGCGATCGGGGGTACGATGATCGCCCCAGGGGCGAAAAACCGGCCGAAAAATCCCATAGACTTAACATTGCGTCAAACTTTGACGAGTCGTAGCTCGGAACGAGGATGTCGCAGAAACGTGAAATTTGCCACATTTGAAGAGGCTGACAGGCTCTGTAAGAACATACCACACAATGGGGTAAAAGTTGCACCCCTGGGGCGCAGGAGCTGCCCAAAGTTGCCCCATTGACTTACTATGGTGTAGGACGGCCCATGAAATGGGCCGTCCTACACCATAGAAACCGCTCTTGTATTGAACATAACTCTGGATCACAGTGTCGTAGAGACAAAGGGGCGGGCTCATTTTACTCAGACGGCCAATCAGTCTCTCAGGATCATTGTGAAGCTATCAAGCCACGCCCTAGCAACCATTTAGAGCTCCTTAGCAACAAGTTCCATAGACTTCCATTGAAACAGATCAAAGGGATATCTCAGGATATAAGAGTCATAGAAACGTGAGGGTGGGCTCGTTTGACTCGGGGCAGTAAACAGCCAATCCTGAATCACCTCAACACATCCTAACCCCTCCCTAGCAACCATTGTCAAGCACCTTAGCAACCAAAATCCAATGAGGGATATCTTCCATTCTGAATGTCACAAAGGCGTGGGAGTTGGTTTATATCATTCATACTGACAAGAAGCCTTCGGAGTTTCATGATTGGCAGCTGCCAAGCCACTCCCTAGCAACCAAACAGAGTACCCTAGCAACCATTTTGCAAGACCTATATCTCTGCATCAAAACATCGTATATAGATGGGGGTTGGTTTATACATTCACATTGACTTTGGAGCTTCATGATTGGCAGCTGCCAAGCCACTCCCTAGCAACCAAACAGAGTACCCTAGCAACCGTTTTGCAAGACCGATATCTCTGCATCAGAACATCGTATAGAGATGGGGGTTGGCTCTTTTGACTCATGCTAGCAAACAGGACTTGCTACATGCTACACATGCTAACAGTGAATAGCTACATGCTAATATTGATTAGCTAAGTGCTAAATCATGCCATGAACATTGTAAAAACTCTATAGTAACCAAATGTGAACACTACCAACCACATAGTAACACCATAGCAACCATCCAGAATACCATAGCAACCACCTAGCAACACCCTATTAACCACCCAGAACACCCTAGCAACTGCCTAGCAACACCCTGGCAACCACCCAGAATACCCTAGCAACCACCTAGCAACACCCTAGCAACCACCCAGAATACCCTAGCAACCACCTAGCAACACCCTAGCAACCACTCAGAACACCCTAGCAACCACCCAGAACACCCTAGCAACCGCCTAGCAACCACCCAAAACACCTTAGCAACCACCCAGAATACCCTAGCAACCGCATAGCAACAACATAGCAACCACCCATAACCGCCTAGCAACACCCTAGCAACCACCCAGAACACCCTAGCAACCGCCTAGCAACACCCTAGCAACCAACCAGAACACCCTAGCAACCCCCTAGCAACCACCCAGAACACCCTAGCAACCGCCTAGCAACCAGCCAGAATACCCTAGCAACCGCATAGCAACACCATAGCAACCACCCAGAACACCCTAGTAACCGCCTAGCAACGCCCTAGCAACCACCCATAATACCCTAGCAACAACCTAGTAACACCTTAGCAACCATGCTAGCAACATGCTAGCAACATGCTAAACATGCTAGCATGATGCTAGCAATATGCTAATCATGCTAGCATCTAGCTAAAACATGTTTGCAACATGCTTATTTTTGCTAGCATCATGCTAGCAACATGCTAATCATGCTAGCATCTTGGTAAAAACTAGCTAACCGCACCCTAGCAACCGAGCGGCGAGTTTTGCCACTGCAAGCACCACTTCACATTTTCTTCTGGAAATGTACATTCTAGTTATTCTTATTCTTATTATTTTTCTTCTGGCCACTTTTTGACGCGCTACTCCTCCCGCAGTTTTTGTCACAGACCCATGAATGAGGTGTCAAAACGTGCGGCCTGTTCGGGAATGGTGTGCTATGACTTTTATAAGGGATCGGGCGTACGATGTTCGCCCCAGGGGCGAAAAACCGGCCGAAAAATCCCATAGACTTAACATTGCGTCAAACTTTGACGAGTCGTAGCTCGGAACGAGGATGTCGCAGAAACGTGTAATTTACCACATTTGAAGAGGCTGACAGGCTCTGTAAGAACATACCACACAATGGGGTAAAAGTTGCACCCCTGTGGGGCAGGAGCTGCCCAAAGTTGCCCCATTGACTTACTATGGTGTAGGACGGCCCATGAAATGGGCCGTCCTACACCATAGAAACCGCTTTTATATTGAACATAACTCTGGATCACAGTGTCGTAGAGACAAAGGGGCGGGCTCATTTTACTCAGACGGCCAATCAGTCTCTCAGGATCATTGTGAAGCTATCTAGCCACGCCCTAGCAACCATTTAGAGCTCCTTAGCAACAAGTTCCATAGACTTCCATTGAAAGAGATCGAAGGGATATCTCTGGACTGAATTGTCATAGAAACATGAGGGTGGTCTCGTTTGACTCGGGGCAGCAAACAGCCAATCATGAATCACCTCAACACTTCCTAGCCACGCCCTAGCAACCATTGTCGAGCACCTTAGCAACCAAAATCCAAAGAGGAATATCGTCCATTCTGAATGTCACAGAGGCACGGGAGTTGGTTTATATCATTCATACTGACAAGCAGCCTTTGGAGTTTCATGATTGGCAGCTGCCAAGCCACTCCCTAGCAACCAAATAAGGTACCCTAGCAACCATTTTGCAAGACCTATATCTCTGCATCAAAACATCGTATAGAGATGGGGGTTGGTTTATACACTCACATTGACTTTGGAGCTTCATGATTGGCAGCTGCCAAGCCACTCCCTAGCAACCAAACAGAGTACCCTAGCAACCGTTTTGCGAGACCAATATCTCTGCATCAGAACATCGTATAGAAATGGGGGTTGGCTCTTTTGACTCATGCTAGCAAACAGGACTTGCTACATGCTAAACATGCTAGCTGTGAATAGCTACATGCTAATATTGATTAGCTAAGTGCTAAATCATGCCATGAACATTATAAAAACTCTATAGTAACCAAATGTGAACACTACCAACCACCTAGTAACACCATAGCAACCATCCAGAATACCATAGCAACCACCTAAAACACCCTAGCAACCACCCAAAACACCCTAGCAACCGCCTAGCAACACCATAGCAACCACCCAGAATACCCTAGCAACCGCCTAGCAACACCCTAGCAACCACTCAGAATACCCTAGCAACCACCTAGCAACACCCTAGCAACCACTCAGAACACCCTAGCAACCGCCTAGCAACACCCTAGCAACCACCCAGAATACCCTAGCAACCACCTAGCAACACCCTAGCAACCACTCAGAACAACCTAGCAACCACCTAGCAACACCCTAGCAACCACCCAGAACACCATAGCAACCACCTAGCAACACCCTAGCAACCACTCAGAACACCCTAGCAACCACCTAGCAACACCCTAGCAACCACCCAGAACACCATAGCAACCGCCTAGCAACACCATAGCAACCACCCAGAACACCTTAGCAACCGCCTAACAACGCCCTAGCAACCACCCATAATACCCTAGCAACCACCTAGTAACACCTTAGCAACCATGCTAGCATAATGCTAGCAACATGCTAATCATGCTAGCATCATGCTAGCAACATGCTAGCAAAATGCTAATCATGCTAGCATCATGCTAGCAACATGCTAATAATTTTAACAGAATGCTAACAACATGCTAATCATGCTAGCATGATGTTAGCAACATGCTAATCATGCTAGCATCTTGGTAAAAACTAGCTAACCGCACGCTAGCAACCGAGTGGCGAGTTTTGCCACTGCAAGCACCACTTCACATTTTCTTCTGGAAATGTACATTCTAGTATTGTGATTACTATTCACCCAGATAAAACTTCGGCACGCTACTCCTCCCGCACCTTTTGTCGTAGACCCATGAATGAGGTGTCAAATCGACCGGTTCATTGAGGAGAGGTGTGCTATGTCTTTTCTAAGCGATCGGTTATACGATGTTTGTCCGGCGGGCGATAAATCGGCCGAAAAAAGTCCCATAGACTTAACATTGGCACAAAATTTGTGAGATCATATCTTTTGACCAGAAGGTCATAGAGACTTGGGGTTGGGCTCTTTTGACTCGGCCTATCAAGCAGCCAATAAGTAGTGACATAATAACTTCATAGCCGTGGCCTAGCAACCACTTAGGGCACCCTAGCAACCATAAAACTACATTTCCAAGCCATATTTCAGCTCCAGTAAATAGTAGAAACATGGAGTTTGGCTTTTTTGACTCAGACTGTCAACTAGTCTTTAAATATCATCTCATAAACTGTATAAGCACACCATAGCAACCATATAGGGTACCCTAGTAACCACCTGAACACATGAATAATCCATATCTCGGCACCAGAACATCGTAAAGACATGGTTGTTGGCTCGTATGCAATCATGTACCACACCCTAGCAACCGAGCGGCGAGTTTTGCCACTGCAAGCACCACTTCACATTTTCTTCTGGAAATGTACATTCTAGTATTGTGATTACTATTCACCAAGACAAAATTTCGGCACGCTACTCCTCCCGCATTTTTTGTCGTAGACCCATGAATGAGGTGTCAAATCGACCGGCTCATTGAGGAGAGGTGTGCTATGACTTTTCTAAGTGATCGGTTGTACGATCTTTGTTCAGCGGGCGATAAATCGGACGAAAAAATTCCCATAGACTTAACATAAGCACAACATTTGTGAGATCATATCTTTTGACTAGAAGGTCATAGAGTCTTGGGGTTGGGCTCTTTTGACTCGGCCTATCAAGCAGCCAATAAGTAGTGACATAACAACTTCATGGCCACGCCCTAGCAACCACTTATGCCACCCTAGCAACCATAAAACAACATTTACAAGCCATATCTCAGCTCCAGAAAATAGAAGAAACATGGAGTTTGCCTTTTTTGACTCAGACTCTCAACTACTCTTTAAATATCATCTTATAAACTGTATAAGCACACCATAGCAACCATATTGGGTACCCTAGTAACCACCTGAACACATGAAAAAGCCATATCTCAGCTCCACAATAGCGTACAGACATGGTTGTTGGCTCGTATGCAATCATGTACAACACCCTAGCAACCGAGTGGCGAGTGTTGCCACTGCAAGCACCACTTCACATTTTCTTCTGGAAATGTACATTCTAGTTAGTGGTGCTTGCCTATGGCAAAGCAACACTAGTGTTATTGTGCATACTTATTATTCTTATTCTTCTTCTTCTTCTTATTCTTCTGGCCACTTTTTGACGCGCTACTCCTCCCGCAGTTTTTGTCACAGACCCATGAATGAGGTGTCAAAACGTGCGGCCTGTTCGGGAATGGTGTGCTATGACTTTTCTAAGGGATCGGGGGTACGATGTTCGCCCCAGGGGCGAAAAACCGGCCGAAAAATCCCATAGACTTAACATTGCGTCAAACTTTGACGAGTCGTAGCTCGGAACGAGGATGTCGCAGAAACGTGTAATTTACCACATTTGAAGAGGCTGACAGGCTCTGTAAGAATATACCACACAATGGGGTAAAAGTTACACCCCTGGGGGGCAGGAGGGGGCCAAAGTTGCCCCATTGACTTACTATGGTGTAGGACGGCCCATGAAATGGGCCGTCCTACACCATAGAAACCGCTTTTATATTGAACATAACTCTGGATCACAGTGTCGTAGAGACAAAGGGGCGGGCTCATTTTACTCAGACAACCAATCAGTCTCTCAGGATCATTGTGAAGCTATCAAGCCACGCCCTAGCAACCATTTAGAGCACCTTAGCAACAAGTTCCATAGACTTCCATTGAAAGAGATCGAAGGGATATCTCTGGACTGAATTGTCATAGAAACATGAGGGTGGTCTCGTTTGACTCGGGGCAGCAAACAGCCAATCATGAATCACCTCAACACTTCCTAGCCACGCCCTAGCAACCATTGTCGAGCACCTTAGCAACCAAAATCCAAAGAGGAATATCGTCCATTCTGAATGTCACAGAGGCACGGGAGTTGGTTTATATCATTCATACTGACAAGCAGCCTTTGGAGTTTCATGATTGGCAGCTGCCAAGCCACTCCCTAGCAACCAAACAAGGTACCCTAGCAACCATTTTGCAAGACCTATATCTCTGCATCAAAACATCGTATAGAGATGGGGGTTGGTTTATACATTCACATTGACTTTGGAGCTTCATGATTGGCAGCTGCCAAGCCACTCCCTAGCAACCAAACAGAGTACCCTAGCAACCATTTTGCAAGACCAATATCTCTGCATCAGAACATCGTATAGAGATGGGGGTTGGCTCTTTTGACTCATGCTAGCAAACAGGACTTGCTACATGCTAAATATGCTAGCTGTGAATAGCTACATGCTAATATTGATTAGCTAAGTGCTAAATCATGCCATGAACATTATAAAAACTCTATAGTAACCAAATGTGAACACTACCAACCACCTAGTAACACCATAGCAACCATCCAGAATACCATAGCAACCACCTGAAACACCCTAGCAACCACCCAAAACACCCTAGCAACCGCCTAGCAACACCATAGCAACCACCCAGAACACCCTTGCAACCGCCTAGCAACACCCTAGCAACCACCCAGAACACCCTAGCAACCGCCTAGCAACCACCCAAAACACCTTAGCAACCACCCAGAATACCCTAGCAACCGCATAGCAACACCATAGCAACCACCCAGAACACCCTAGCAACCACCTAGCAACGCCCTAGCAACCACCCAGAACACCCTAGCAACCGCCTAGCAACCACCCAAAACACCTTAGCAACCACCCAGAATACCCTAGCAACCGCATAGCAACACCATAGCAACCACCCAGAACACCCTAGCAACCACCTAGCAACGCCCTAGCAACCACCCATAATACCCTAGCAACCACCTAGTAACACCTTAGCAACCATGTTAGCATCATGCTAAACATGCTAGCATGATGCTAGCAATATGCTAATCATGCTAGCATCTACCTAAAACATGTTTGCAACATGCTTATTTTTGCTAGCATCATGCTAGCAACATGCTAATCATGCTAGCATGTTGGTAGCATGATGCTAACAACATGCTAATCATGCTAGCATAATGCTAGCATGATGTTAACAACATGCTAATCATGCTAGCATGATGCTAGCAACATGCTTATCATGCTAGCAACATGCTAATAATGCTAAAAGAATGCTAACAACATGCTAATCATGCTAGCATGATGTTAGCAACATGCTAATCATGCTAGCATCTTGGTAAAAACTAGCTAACCGCACGCTAGCAACCGAGCGGCGAGTTTTGCCACTGCAAGCACCACTTCACATTTTCTTCTGGAAATGTACATTCTAGTGTTGTGATTACTATTCATCCACACAAAACTTCGGCACGCTACTCCTCCCGCACCTTATGTCGTAGACCCATGAGTGAGGTGTCAAATCGACCGGTTCATTGAGGAGAGGTGTGCTATGACTTTTCTAAGCGATCGGTTTTACGATGTTCGTCCGGCGGGCGATAAATTAGCCGAAAAAATTCCCATAGACTTAACATTGGCACAAAATTTGTGAGATCATATCTTTTGACCAGAAGGTCATAGAGACTTGGGATTGGGCTCTTTTGACTCGGCCTATCAAGCAGCCAATAAGTAGTGACATAATAACTTCATATTCCCGCCCTAGCAACCACTTAGGGCAGCCTAGCAACCATAAAACAACATATTTAAGCCATAGCTCAGCTCCAGAAAATAGAAGAAACATGGAGTTTGCCTTTTTTGACTCAGAATGTCAACTGGTCTTTAAATATCATCTCATAAACTGTATAAGCACACCATAACAACCATATAGGGAACCCTAGTAACCATACAAACACATGAATAAGCCATATCTCAGCACCAGAACATCGTACAGACATGGTTGTTGGCTCGTATGCAATCATGTACCACACGCTAGCAACCGAGCGGCGAGTTTTGCCACTGCAAGCACCACTTCACATTTTCTTCTGGAAATGTACATTCTAGTTCTTATTCTTATTCTTCTTATTATTCTTCTGGCCACTTTTTGACGCGCTACTCCTCCCGCAGTTTTTGTCACAGACCCACGAATGAGACGTCAAATCGTGCGGATTATTCGGGAATGGTGTGCTATGACTTTTATAAGGGATCGGGGGTACGATGTTCGCCCCAGGGGCGAAAAACCGGCCGAAAAATCCCATAGACTTAACATTGCGTCGAACTTTGACGAGTCGTAGCTCGGAACGAGGATGTCGCAGAAACGTGTAATTTACCACATTTGAAGAGGCTGACAGGCTCTGTAAGAATATACCACACAGTGGGGTAAAATTTGCACCCCTGAGGGGCAGGAGCAGCCCAAAGTTGCCCCATTGACTTACTATGGTGTAGGACGGCCCATGAAATGGGCCGTCCTACACCATAGAAACCGCTTTTATATTGAACATAACTCTGGATCACAGTGTCGTAGAGACAAAGGGGCGGGCTCATTTTACTCAGACAACCAATCAGTCTCTCAGGATCATTGTGAAGCTATCAAGCCACGCCCTAGCAACCATTTAGAGCTCCTTAGCAACAAGTTCCATAGACTTCCATTGAAACAGATCAAAGGGATATCTCAGGATATAAGAGTCATAGAAACATGAGGGTGGGCTCGTTTGACTCGGGGCAGCAAACAGCCAATCCTGAATCACCTCAACACATCCTAACCCCTCCCTAGCAACCATTATCAAGCACCTTAGCAACCAAAATCCAAAGAGGAATATCTTCCATTCTGAATGTCACAAAGGCGTGGGAGTTGGTTTATATCATTCATACTGACAAGAAGCCTTTGGAGTTTCATGATTGGCAGCTGCCAAGCCACTCCCTAGCAACCAAACAGAGTACCCTAGCAACCATTTTGCAAGACCTATATCTCTGCATCAAAACATCGTATAGAGATGGGGGTTGGTTTATACATTCACATTGACTTTGGAGCTTCATGATTGGCAGCTGCCAAGCCACTCCCTAGCAACCAAACAGAGTACCCTAGCAACCGTTTTGCAAGACCGATATCTCTGCATCAGAACATCGTATAGAGATGGGGGTTGGCTCTTTTGACTCATGCTAGCAAACAGGACTTGCTACATGCTACACATGCTAGCAGTGAATAGCTACATGCTAATATCGATTAGCTAAGCGCTAAATCATGCCAATAAAATGCTACAAACTCAACAGTAACCATCTTTGACAACTACCAACCACCTAGTAACACCATAGCAACCACCCAGATTACCCTAGCAACACCCTAGCAACCACCCAGAACACCCTAGCAACTGCCTAGCAACGACCTAGCAACCACCCAGAACAACCTTGCAACCGCCTAGCAACCACCCAGGACACCCTAGCAACCACCTAGCAACGCCCTAGCAACCACCCCGAATACCATAGCAACCGACTAGTGACACCCTAGCAACCACCTAGAACACCCTAGCAACCGCCTAGCAACCACCCAGAACAGCATAGCAACCAACCACAATACCCTAGCAACCAACCAGAACACCCTAGCAACCGCCTAGCAACGCCCTAGCAAACACCCAGAACACCCTAGCAACCGCCTAGCAACCACCCAAAACACCCTAGCAACCACCCAGAATACCCTAGCAACCGCCTAGCAACGCCCTAGCATGATGCTAGCATGATGCTAGAAACATGCTAATCATGCTAGCAACTAGCTACAAACATGCTAGCAACAGGCTAATCATGCTAGCATCAAGCTAGCAACATGCTAATCATGCTAGTAACATGCTAGCAACATGCTAATCATGCTAGCAATATGCTAGCAACATGCTAATCATGCTAGCAACATGCTAGCAACATGCTAATCATGTTAGCATCATGCTAGCAAAATGCTAGCACCATGCTAAACATGCTAGCATCATGCTAGCACCATGCTAAACATGCTAGCATGATGCTAGCAATATGCTAATCATGCTAGCATGATGCTAGCAACATGCTAATCATGCTAGCAACATGCTAGCAACATGCTAATCATGCTAGCATCATGCTAGCAACATGCTAATAATGCTAACAACATGCTAATCATGCTAGCATGATGTTAGCAACATGCTAATCATGCTAGCATCTTGGTAAAAACTAGCTAACCGCACGCTAGCAACCGAGCGGCGAGTTTTGCCACTGCAAGCACCACTTCACATTTTCTTCTGGAAATGTACATTCTAGTATTGTGATTACTATTCACCTAGACAAAACTTCGGCACGCTACTCCTCCCGCACGTTTTGTCGTAGACCCATGAATGAGGTGTCAAATCGACCGGTTCATTTAGGAGAGGTGTGCTATGACTTTTCTAAGCGATCGGGTGTACGATGTTCGCACAGCGGACGAAAAAGCGGCCAAAAAAGTCCCATTGACTTAACATTGCGGAATTTTCAAAAAATTTAAATCTCAACTGTCACTTTAACACACACAGACACAAAAGGGCCTGACAGCCCTGCTCCCTCTCTCTCTCCCTCAGAGGATTTATTTTATCAAGCAGCCAATAAGTAATGGCCTAAAATCTTCATAGCCACACCCTAGCAACCAGTTACAGCACCCTAGCAACCGTAGGCCATACTAAATAACTCTATAAAAACTCTATAAAAACTCCATGTAAAACTCCATAGTAATTATCTGTAAATAAATACATGCCGACATCACAGACCCCTGAGTGAGGCGTCAAATTGTGCGGATTATTGAGGAGAGGTGTGCTGTGACTTTTCTTACTGATCGGGGGTACGGTGTTTGCCCCAGGGGCAAATAATTGGCCGAAAAAAGTCCCATAGACTTAACATTGGCACAAAATTTGTTATATCATATCTTTTCACCAGAAGGTGATAGAGACTTGGAGTTGGGCTATTTTGATTCAGCCTATCAAGCAGCCAATATGTAGTGACATAATAACTTCATATTCGCGCCCTAGCAACCCACTTAGGGCAGCCTAGCAACCATAAAACAACATTTTTAAGCCATATCTCAGCTCCAGAAAACAGTAGAGACATGGAGTTTGGCTTTTTTGACTCAGACTGTCAACTTGTCTTTAAATATCATCTCATAAACTGTATAAGCACTCCATAGCAACCATATAGGGTACCATAGTAACCATACAAACACATGAATAAGCCATATCTCAGCTCCACAATATCGTACAGACGTGGTTGTTGGCTCGTATGCAATCATTTAACACACCCTAGCAACCGAGCGGCGAGTTTTGCCACTGCAAGCACCACTTCACATTTTCTTCTGGAAATGTACATTCTAGTTAGTGGTGCTTGCCTATGGCGAAGCAACACTATTGTTATCTCACATACTTATTATTCTTATTCTTCTTATTCTTATTCTTATTCTTATTCTTATTCTTCTGGCCACTTTTTGACGCGCTACTCCTCCCGCAGTTTTTGTCACAGACCCACGAATGAGGCGTCAAATCGTGCGGATTATTCGGGAATGGTGTGCTATGACTTTTATAAGGGATCGGGGGTACGATGTTCGCCCCAGGGGCGAAAAACCGGCCGAAAAATCCCATAGACTTAACATTGCGTCAAACTTTGACGAGTCGTAGCTCGGAACGAGGATGTCGCAGAAACATGTAATTTACCACATTTGAAGAGGCTGACAGGCTCTGTAAGAATATACCACACAGTGGGGTAAAAGTTGCACCCCTGAGGGGCAGGAGCAGCCCAAAGTTGCCCCATTGACTTACTATGGTGTAGGACGGCCCATGAAATGGGCCGTCCTACACTATAGAAACCGCTTTTATATTGAACATAACTCTGGATCACAGTGTCGTAGAGACAAAGGGGCGGGCTCATTTTACTCAGACGGCCAATCAGTCTCTCAGGATCATTGTGAAGCTATCAAGCCACGCCCTAGCAACCATTTAGAGCACCTTAGCAACAAGTTCCATAGACTTCCATTGAAACAGATCAAAGGGATATCTCAGGATATAAGAGTCATAGAAACATGAGGGTGGACTCGTTTGACTCGGGGCAGCAAACAGCCAATCCTGAATCACCTCAACACTTCCTAACCCCTCCCTAGCAACCATTATCAAGCACCTTAGCAACCAAAATCCAAAGAGGAATATCGTCCATTCTGAATGTCACAGAGGCATGGGAGTTTCTTTATATCTTTCATAGTGACAAGAAGCCTTTGGAGTTTCATGATTGGCAGCTACCAAGCCACTCCCTAGCAACCAAACAGAGTACCCTAGCAACCATTTTGCAAGACCTATATCTCTGCATCAAAACATCGTATAGAGAAGGGGGTTGGTTTATACATTCACATTGACTTTGGAGCTTCATGATTGGCAGCTGCCAAGCCACTCCCTAGCAACCAAACAGAGTACCCTAGCAACCATTTTGCAAGACCAATATCTCTGCATCAGAACATCGTATAGAGATGGGGGTTGGCTCTTTTGACTCATGCTAGCAAACATGACTTGCTACATGCTAAACATGCTAGCAGTGAATAGCTACATGCTAATAATGATTAGCTAAGTGCTAAATCATGCCAATAAAATGCTACAAACTCAACAGTAACCATCTTTGACAACTACCAACCACCTAGTAACACCATAGCAACCACCTAGATTACCCTAGCAACACCCTAGCAACTGCCTAGCAACGCCCTAGCAACCACCCAGAACACCCTAGCAACCGCATAGCAACCACCCAGGACACCCTAGCAACCACCTAGCAATGCCCTAGCAACCACCCAGATTACCCTAGCAACCGCTTAGCAACGCCCTAGCAACCGCCTAGCAACCACCCCGAATACCATAGCAACCGACTAGCAACACCCTAGCAACCACCCAGAACAACCTAGCAACCACCTAGCAACACCCTAGCAACCACCCAGAATACCCTAGCAACCGCCTAGCAACACCCTAGCAACCACCCAGAACACCCTAGCAACCACCTAGCAACCACCCAGAATACCCTAGCAACACCATAGCAACCACCCAGAATACCCTAGCAACCGCCTAGCAACACCCTAGCAACCACCCAGAATACCCTAGCAACCGCCTAGCAAAACCCTAGCAACCGCCTAGCAACCACCCTGAATACCCTAGCAACACCATAGCAACCATCCAGAATACCCTAGCAACCGCCTAGCAACACCCTAGCAACTACCCAGAACACCCTAGCAACCGCCTAGCAACACCATAGCAACCACCCAGAATACCCTAGCAACCACCCAGAACACCCTAGCAACACCCTAGCAACACCATAGCAACCACCCAGAATACCCTAGCAACTGCCTAGCAACACCATAGCAACTAACTAGAACACCCTAGCAACTGCCTAGCAACACCCTAGCAACCACCCAGAACACCCTAGCAATGCCTAGCAACACCCTAGCAACCGACCAGAATACCCTAGCAACACCATAGCAACACCATAGCAACTACCCAGAACATCCTAGCAACCGAGCGGCGAGTTTTGCCACTGCAAGCACCACTTCACATTTTCTTCTGGAAATGTACATTCTAGTTAGTGGTGCTTGCCTATGGCAAAGCAACACTAGTGTTATTGTGCATACTTATTATTCTTTTTCTTATTCTTATTCTTCTTATTCTTATTCTTCTGGCCACTTTTTGACGCGCTACTCCTCCCGCAGTTTTTGTCACAGACCCATGAATGAGGTGTCAAAACGTGCGGCCTGTTCGGGAATGGTGTGCTATGACTTTTATAAGGGATCGGGGGTACGATGTTCGCCCCAGGGGCGAAAAACCGGCCGAAAAATCCCATAGACTTAACATTGCGTCAAACTTTGACAAGTCGTAGGTCGGAACGAGGATGTCGCAGAAACGTGTAATTTACCACATTTGAAGAGGCTGACAGGCTCTGTAAGAACATACCACACAATGGGGTAAAAGTTGCACCCCTGGGGTGCAGGAGGGGCCCAAAGTTGCCCCATTGACTTACTATGGTGTAGGACGGCCCATGAAATGGGCCGTCCTACACCATAGAAATCGCTTTTATATTGAACATAACTCTGGATCACAGTGTCATAGAGACAAGGGGGCGGGCTCATTTTACTCAGACAACCAATCAGTCTCTCAGGATCATTGTGAAGCTATCAAGCCACGCCCTAGCAACCATTTAGAGCACCTTAGCAACAACTCCCATAGACTTCCATTGAAAGAGATCGAAGGGATATCTCTGGACTGAATTGTCATAGAAACATGAGGGTGGTCTCGTTTGACTCGGGGCAGCAAACAGCCAATCATGAATCACCTCAACACTTCCTAGCCACGCCCTAGCAACCATTGTCGAGCACCTTAGCAACCAAAATCCAAAGAGAAATATCGTCCATTCTGAATGTCACAGAGGCATGGGAGTTGGTTTATATCATTTATACTGACAAGCAGCCTTTGGAGTTTCATGATTGGCAGCTGCCAAGCCACTCCCTAGCAACCAAACAGAGTACCCTAGTAACCATTTTGCAAGACCTACATCTCTATATCAGAACATCGTATAGAGATAGGGGTTGGTTTATATCATTCATACTGACAAGCAGCCTTTGGAGCCTCATCAATGGCAGCTGCCAAGCCACTCCCTAGCAACCAAACAGAGTACCCTAGCAACCATTTTGCAAGACCTACATCTCTGCATCAGAACATCGTATAGAGATGGGGGTTGGGTCTTTTGACTCATGCTAGCACACAGGACTTTCAACATGCTAAACATGCTAGCTGTGAATAGCTACATGCTAATATTGATTAGCTAAGTGCTAAATCATGCCATGAACATTATAAAAACTCTATAGTAACCAAATGTGAACACTACCAACCACCTAGTAACACCATAGCAACCATCCAGTATACCATAGCAACCACCTAAAACACCCTAGCAACCACCCAAAACACCCTAGTAACCGCCTAGTAACACCATAGCAACCACCCAGAATACCCTAGCAACCACCTAGCAACACCATAGCAACCACCCAGAACACCCTAGCAACCGCCTAGCAACACCCTAGCAACCACCCAGAATACCCTAGCAACCGCCTAGCAACACCATAGCAACCACCCAAAACACCCTAGCAACCACCTAGTAACGCCCTAGCAACCACTCAGAACACCCTAGCAACCGCCTAGCAACACCCTAGCAACCACCCAGAACACCCTAGCAACCGCCTAGCAACGCCCTAGCAACCACCCAAAACACCCTAGCAACCACCTAGCAACGCCCTAGCAACCACTCAGAACACCCTAGCAACCGCCTAGCAACACCATAGCAACCACCCAGAAACCCCTAGCAACCGCCTAGCAACGCCCTAGCAACCACCCATAATACCCTAGCAACCACCTAGTAACACGTTAGCAACCATGCTAGCATCATGCTAGCAATATGCTAATCATGCTAGCATCTACCTAAAACATGTTTGCAACATGCTTATTTTTGCTAGCATCATGCTAGCAACATGCTAATCATGCTAGCATGTTGGTAGCATGATGCTAACAACATGCTAATCATGCTAGCATGATGCTAACAACATGCTAATCATGCTAGTATGATGCTAGCAACATGCTAATCATGCTAGCAACATGCTAGCAACATGCTAATCATGCTAGCAACATGCTAATCATGCTAGCAACATGCTAGCATCGTGCTAATCATGCTAGCATCGTGCTAACATCATGCTAGCATCGTGCTAGCATCATGCTAGCAACATGCTAGCAAAATGCTAATCATGCTAGCAACATGCTAGTCATGCTAGCAACATGCTAATAATGCTAGCATAATGCTAACAACATGCTAATCATGCTAGCATGATGCTAGCAACATGCTAATCATGCTAGCATCTTGGTAAAAACTAGCTAACCGCACGTTAGCAACCGAGCGGCGAGTTTTGCCACTGCAAGCACCACTTCACATTTTCTTCTGGAAATGTACATTCTAGTTAAGTTGGCTTGTGAGAGCCAACTTACTGAAATCCTATTTAAACTTATTATTATTAAGTTGGCTTGTGAGAGCCAACTTACTGAAATCCTATTTAAACTTATTATTATTATTATTATTATTATTATTCTTCTTACTCAAATTTACAACTCTAACTCCTCCTAGAGCTTTAACTCCACATACTCCAAACTCGGCACGGACACTCAAACTGTTCTGACTCGGTATGCTATATCTTTTCTAACTGATCGGACTTACGGTTTTCCTAAAAATGACGCTCAAAGTCGGAAAAAACTCCCATTGACTTAACATTGCGGAATGTTCAGATTTTCAAACTGACCAACTGCCAAAAATTCAAAAATTCAAATCTAAACACCTTGAAGCCCTAGACTCAATCAAACTGCCATTCTATATGTACTAATGAACCTACCTATCTCTCTCTCTCTCTTTCTAACTCTCTCTTTCTAACTCTCTCTATCTAACTCTCTCTATCTATGTAACTCTCTATCTATCTCTTTTTTAACTCTCTCTTTCTAACTCTCTCTTTCTAACTCTCTATCTATCTAACTCTCTATCTCTCTCTTTCTAACTCTCTCTTTCTAACTCTCGATCTATCTAACTCTCTATCTCTCTCTTTCTAACTCTCTCTTTCTAACTCTCTCTTTCTAACTCTCTCTTTCTAATTTTCTATCTATCTAACTCTCTATATATCTCTTTCTAACTCTCTCTTTCTAACTCTCTATCTATCTAACTATATATCTATCTCTTTCTAACTCTCTCTTTCTAACTCTCTATCTCTCTATCTATCTAACTCTATCTCTTTATCTATCTAACTCTCTATCTAACTAACTCTCTATCTATCTATCTCTTTCTAACTCTCTATCTATCTATCTATCTATCTCTTTCTAACTCTCTATCTATCTATCTCTTTCTAACTATCTATCTAACTCTCTATCTCTCTAACTCTCTATCTATCTCTTTCTAACTAATTTGTCTATCTATCTCTTTCTAACTAATCTATCTATCTTTTTATTCTTTCTAACTAATCTTTCTTTCTTTCAAACTACTTTCTTTCTAACTAATCTTTCTTTCTTTCTAACTAATCTTTCTTTGTTTCTTTCTAATCTATCTTTCTTTCTAACTAATCTTTCTTTCTTTCTAACTAATCTATCTTTCTTTCTTTCTAACTAATCTATCTTTCTTTTTTCTTTCTAACTAATCTTTCTTTCTTACTAATCTTTCTTTCTTTCTTTCTAACTAATCTTTCTTTCTTTCTAACTAATCTATCTTTCTTTCTATCTAACTAATCTTTCTTTCTTTTTAACTAATCTTTCTTTCTTTCTAACTAATCTTTCTTTCTTTTTTCTTTCTAACTAATATTTCTTCTTTCTTTCTAACTAATCCATATTTCTTTCTTTCTTACTAATCTTTCTTTTCTTTCTAACTAATCTTTCTTTCTTTCTAACTAATCTTTCTTTTTTCTTTCTTTCTTTCTTACTGATCTTTCTTTCTTTCTAACCAATCAATCCTTCTTTCTTTCTGACTAATCCATCTTTTTTTCTTTCTTTCTGGCTAATCTTTCTTTCTTTCTTTCCAACTAATCTCTTTCTTTCTTTCTTACTGATCTATCTTTCTTTCTAACTAATCTTTCTTTCTTTCTAACTAATCTATCTTTCCTTCTTTCTAGCTAATCTTTCTTTCTTTCTAATCTTTCTAACTAATCCATCTTTCTTTCTTTCTAACTAATCGCTATTTTCTTTCTTTCTTTCTTTCTTTCTTTCTTTCTTTCTTTCTTTCTTTCTTTCTTTCTTTCTTTCTTTCTTTCTTTCTTTCTTTCTTTCTTTCTTTCTTTCTTTCTTTCTTTCTAACTAATCTATCTTCCTTTCTTTCTAAATAATCTTTCTTTCTTTCCAACTAATCTCTTTCTTTCTTTCTTTCTTTCCAACTAATCTCTTTCTTTCTTTCTTACTGATCTATCTTTCTTTCTAACTAATCTTTCTTTCTAACTAATCTATCTGTCTTTCTTTCTAACTAATCTATCTTTTTTTCTTCTAGCTAATCTTTCTTTCTTTCTTTCTAGCTAATCTTTCTTTCTTTCTAACTAATCTTTCTTTCTTTCTAACTAATCGCTATTTTCTTTCTTTCTTTCTTTCTTTCTTTCTTTCTTTCTTTCTTTCTTTCTTTCTTTCTTTCTTTCTTTCTTTCTAACTAATCTATCTTCCTTTCTTTCTAACTTTCTTTCTTTCTTTCTTTCTTTCTTTCTTTCTTTCTTTCTTTCTTTCTTTCTTTCTTTCTTTCTTTCTTTCTTTCTTTCTTTCTTTCTTTCTTTCTTTCTGTCTAACTAATCTTTCTTTCTAACTAACCTTTCTTTCTTTCTAACTAATCTTTCTTTCTTTGACTTTAAACTAAGTTAAACTATAAACTAATTTAAGCTTCAAACTACTTTAAACTTCTTCAAACTTTGCGGTCCAAACTTTCACAAGCCAACTTAAAGTTTGTCTCGACGAACTTTTTCTAGTTATTATTATTATTCTTCTTACTCAAATTTACAACTCTAACTCCTCCTAGAGCTTTAACTCCACATACTCCAAACTCGGCACGGACACTCAAACTGTTCTGACTCGGTATGCTATATCTTTTCTAACTGATCGGACTTACGGTTTTCCTAAAAATGACGCTCAAAGTCGGAAAAAACTCCCATTGACTTAACATTGCGGAATGTTCAGATTTTCAAACTGACCAACTGCCAAAAATTCAAAAATTCAAATCTAAACACCTTGAAGCCCTAGACTCAATCAAACTGCCATTCTATATGTACTAATGAACCTACCTATCTCTCTCTCTCTCTTTCTAACTCTCTCTTTCTAACTCTCTCTAACTCTCTCTATCTAACTCTCTCTATCTATGTAACTCTCTATCTATCTCTTTTTTAACTCTCTCTTTCTAACTCTCTCTTTCTAACTCTCTATCTATCTAACTCTCTATCTCTCTCTTTCTAACTCTCTCTTTCTAACTCTCGATCTATCTAACTCTCTATCTCTCTCTTTCTAACTCTCTCTTTCTAACTCTCTCTTTCTAACTCTCTCTTTCTAATTTTCTATCTATCTAACTCTCTATATATCTCTTTCTAACTCTCTCTTTCTAACTCTCTATCTATCTAACTATATATCTATCTCTTTCTAACTCTCTCTTTCTAACTCTCTATCTCTCTATCTATCTAACTCTATCTCTTTATCTATCTAACTCTCTATCTAACTAACTCTCTATCTATCTATCTATCTATCTATCTATCTCTTTCTAACTCTCTATCTATCTATCTATCTCTTTCTAACTCTCTATCTATCTATCTCTTTCTAACTATCTATCTAACTCTCTATCTCTCTAACTCTCTATCTATCTCTTTCTAACTAATTTGTCTATCTATCTCTTTCTAACTAATCTATCTATCTTTTTATTCTTTCTAACTAATCTTTCTTTCTTTCAAACTACTTTCTTTCTAACTAATCTTTCTTTCTTTCTAACTAATCTTTCTTTGTTTCTTTCTAATCTATCTTTCTTTCTAACTAATCTTTCTTTCTTTCTAACTAATCTATCTTTCTTTCTTTCTAACTAATCTATCTTTCTTTTTTCTTTCTAACTAATCTTTCTTTCTTACTAATCTTTCTTTCTTTCTTTCTAACTAATCTTTCTTTCTTTCTAACTAATCTATCATTTTTTTCTTTCTAACTAATCTATCTTTCTTTCTATCTAACTAATCTTTCTTTCTTTTTAACTAATCTTTCTTTCTTTCTAACTAATCTTTCTTTCTTTTTTCTTTCTAACTAATATTTCTTCTTTCTTTCTAACTAATCCATATTTCTTTCTTTCTTACTAATCTTTCTTTTCTTTCTAACTAATCTTTCTTTCTTTCTAACTAATCTTTCTTTTTTCTTTCTTTCTTTCTTACTGATCTTTCTTTCTTTCTAACCAATCAATCCTTCTTTCTTTCTGACTAATCCATCTTTTTTTCTTTCTTTCTGGCTAATCTTTCTTTCTTTCTTTCCAACTAATCTCTTTCTTTCTTTCTTACTGATCTATCTTTCTTTCTAACTAATCTTTCTTTCTTTCTAACTAATCTATCTTTCCTTCTTTCTAGCTAATCTTTCTTTCTTTCTAATCTTTCTAACTAATCCATCTTTCTTTCTTTCTAACTAATCGCTATTTTCTTTCTTTCTTTCTTTCTTTCTTTCTTTCTTTCTTTCTTTCTTTCTTTCTTTCTTTCTTTCTTTCTTTCTTTCTTTCTTTCTTTCTAACTAATCTATCTTCCTTTCTTTCTAAATAATCTTTCTTTCTTTCCAACTAATCTCTTTCTTTCTTTCTTTCTTTCCAACTAATCTCTTTCTTTCTTTCTTACTGATCTATCTTTCTTTCTAACTAATCTTTCTTTCTAACTAATCTATCTGTCTTTCTTTCTAACTAATCTATCTTTTTTTCTTCTAGCTAATCTTTCTTTCTTTCTTTCTAGCTAATCTTTCTTTCTTTCTAACTAATCTTTCTTTCTTTCTTTCTAACTAATCGCTATTTTCTTTCTTTCTTTCTTTCTTTCTTTCTTTCTTTCTTTCTTTCTTTCTTTCTTTCTAACTAATCTATCTTCCTTTCTTTCTAACTTTCTTTCTTTCTTTCTTTCTTTCTTTCTTTCTTTCTGTCTAACTAATCTTTCTTTCTAACTAACCTTTCTTTCTTTCTAACTAATCTTTCTTTCTTTGACTTTAAACTAAGTTAAACTATAAACTAATTTAAGCTTCAAACTACTTTAAACTTCTTCAAACTTTGCGGTCCAAACTTTCACAAGCCAACTTAAAGTTTGTCTCGACGAACTTTTTCTAGTGTTGTGATTACTATTCACCAAGACAAAACTTCGGCACGCTACTCCTCCCGCACGTTTTCTCGTACACCCATGAATGAGGTGTCAAATCGACCGGTTCATTGAGGAGAGGTGTGCTATGTCTTTTTTAAGCAATCGGTTGTACGATGATCGTCCGGCGGGCGATAAATTGGACGAAAAAAGTCCCATAGACTTAACATTGGCACAACATTTGTGAGATCATATCTTTTCACCAGAAGGTCATAGAGACTTGAGGTTGGGATCTTTTGACTCGGCCTATCAAGCAGCCAATAAGTAGTGACATAACAACTTCATGGCCACGCCCTAGCAACCACTTATTCCACCCTAGCAACCATAAAACAACATTTACAAGCTATATTTCAGCTAGTGGAGTTCGGTTTTTTTGACTCAGACTGTCAACAAGTCTTCTAATATCATCTAATAAACTGTATAAGCACACCATAGCAACCATATAGGGTACCCTAGTAACCATACAACCACATGAATAAGCCATATCTCAGCACCAGAACATCGTACAGACATGTTTGTTGTCTCGTATGCAATAATGTACCACACTCTAGCAACCGAGCTGCGAATTTTGCCACTGCAAGCACCACTTCACATTTTCTTCTGGAAATGTACATTCTAGTTCTTCTTATTAGTGGTGCTTGCCTATGGCGAAGCAACACTATTGTTATCTCACATACTTATTATTCTTATTCTTCTTATTCTTCTGGCCACTTTTTGACGCGCTACTCCTCCCGCAGTTTTTGTCACAGACCCATGAATGAGGTGTCAAAACGTGCGGCCTGTTCGGGAATGGTGTGCTATGACTTTTATAAGCGATCGGGGGTACGATGTTCGCCCCAGGGGCGAAAAACCGGCCGAAAAATCCCATAGACTTAACATTGCGTCAAACTTTGACGAGTCGTAGGTCGGAACGAGGATGTCGCAGAAACGTGTAATTTACCACATTTGAAGAGGCTGACAGGCTCTGTAAGAACATACCACACAATGGGGTAAAAGTTGCACCCCTGGGGGGCAGGAGGGGCCCAAAGTTGCCCCATTGACTTACTATGGTGTAGGACGGCCCATGAAATGCATGTGTTTCTCCTACTATGGTAAATTGCATAGGGATTTTGTATTGAACATAGCTGTGGATCACAGTGTCATAGAGACAAGGGGGCGGGCTCATTTTACTCAGACGACCAATCAGTCTCTCAGGATCATTGTGAAGCTATCAAGCCACGCCCTAGCAACCATTTAGAGCACCTTAGCAACAACTCCCATAGACTTCCATTGAAAGAGATCGAAGGGATATCTCTGGACTGAATTGTCATAGAAACATGAGGGTGGTCTCGTTTGACTCGGGGCAGCAAACAGCCAATCATGAATCACCTCAACACTTCCTAGCCACGCCCTAGCAACCATTGTCAAGCACCTTAGCAACCAAAATCCAAAGAGGAATATCGTCCATTCTGAATGTCACAGTGGCATGGGAGTTGGTTTATATCATTCATACTGACAAGCAGCCTTTGGAGTTTCATGATTGGCAGCTGCCAAGCCACTCCCTAGCAACCAAACAGAGTACCCTAGCAACCGTTTTGCAAGACCAATATCTCTGCATCAGAACATCGTATAGAGATGGGGGTTGGCTCTTTTGACTCATGCTAGCAAACAGGACTTGCTACATGCTACACATGCTAGCAGTGAATAGTTACATGCTAATATTGATTAGCTAAGTGCTAAATCATGCCAATAAAATGCTACAAACTCAACAGTAACCATCTTTGACAACTACCAACCACCTAGTAACACCATAGCAACCACCCAAATTACCCTAGCAACACCCTAGCAACAACCCAGAACACCCTAGCAACTGCCTAGCAACACCCTAGCAACCAACCAGAAGACCCTAGCAACCGCCTAGCAACACCCTAGCAACCACCCAAAACACCCTAGCAACCACCTAGCAACACCCTAGCAACACCCTAGCAACCACCCAGAACACCCTAGCAACCGCCTAGCAACCACCCAAAACACCTTAGCAACCACCCAGAACACCCTAGCAACCACTCAGAACACCCTAGCAACCGCCTAGCAACACCCTAACAACCACCCAGAACACCCTAGCAACCGCCTAGCAACACCCTAGCAACCACCCAGAATACCCTAGCAACCACCTAGCAACCACTCAGAACACCCTAGCAACCGCCTAGCAACACCCTAGCAACCAACCAGAACACCCTAGCAACCGCTTAGCAACACCCTAGCAACCGCCTAGCAACACCCTAGCAACCACCCAGAACACCCTAGCAACCGCTTAGCAACACCCTAGCAACCACTCAGAACACCCTAGCAACCGCCTAGCAACACCCTAGCAACCACCCAGAAAACCCTAGCAACCGCCTAGCAACCACCCAGAACACCCTAGCAACCGCCTAGCAACACCCTAGCAACAACCCAAAACACCCTAGCAACCGCCTAGCAACACCCTATCAACCACACAGAACACCCTAGCAACACCTTAGCAACACCATAGCAACCACCCAGAACACCCTAGCAACAACCTAGCAACGCCCTAGCAACCACTCATAATACTCTAGCAACCACCTAGTAACACCTTAGCAACCATGCTAGCAACATGCTAAACATGCTAGCATGCTGCTAGCAATATGCTAATAATGCTAGCATCTACCTAAAACATGTTTGCAACATGCATATTTTTGCTAGCATCATGCTAGCAACATGCTAATCATGCTAGCATGTTGGTAGCATGATGCTAACAACATGCTAATCATGCTAGCATGATGCTAACAACATGCTAATCATGCTAGCATGATGCTAGCAACATGCTAATCATGCTAGCAACATGCTAATCATGCTAGCATCATGCTAGCAACATGCTAATCATGCTAGCATCATGCTATTAACATGCTAGCAAAATGCTAATAATGCTAACATCATGCTAGCAACATGCTAATCATGCTAGCAACATGCTAATCATGCTAGCAACATGCTAATTATGCTAGCATAATGTTAACAACATGCTAATCATGCTAGCATGATGCTAGCAACTTGCTTATCATGCTAGCATCTTGGTAAAAACTAGCTAACCGCACGCTAGCAACCGAGCGGCGAGTTTTGCCACTGCAAGCACCACTTCACATTTTCTTCTGGAAATGTACATTCTAGTTCTTCTTATTATTCTTCTGGCCACTTTTTGACGCGCTACTCCTCCCGCAGTTTTTGTCACAGACCCATGAGTGAGGTGTCAAAACGTGCGGCCTGTTCGGGAATGGTGTGCTATGACTTTTCTAAGAGATCGGGTGTACGATGTTCGCACAGCGGACGAAAAAGCGGCCAAAAAAATCCCATTGACTTAACATTGCGGAATTTTCAGAAATTTAAATCTCAACTGTCATTTTCACACACACCCACAGAAAAGGGCCTGACAGCCCTGCTGTCAGGCCCTCTCTCTCTCCCTCAGAGGATTTATTTTATCAAGCAGCCAATAAGTAATGGCCCTAAATCTTCAAAGCCACACCATAGCAACCAGTTACAGCACCCTAGCAACCGTGGGTGATAGGCACGAGGCCGCAGGCCTCGTGCCATACTAAATAACTCTATAAAACTCTATAAAAACTCCAAATAAAAACTCCACAGTAATTATCTGTTAAAAAATACACGCCGACATCACACACCCCTGATTGAGGCGTCAAATTGTGCGGATTATTGAGGAGAGGTGTGGTATGATTTTTCTTAGCGATCAGGGGTACGGTGTTCGCCCCAGGGGCAAATCATTGGGTAAAAAAGTCCCATAGACTTAACATTGGCACAAAATTTGTGAGATCATATCTTTTGACTAGAAGGTCATAGAGACTTGGGGTTGGGCTCTTTTGACTCAGCTTATGAAGCAGCCAATAAGTAGGGACATAACAACTTCATGGCCACGCCCTAGCAACCACTTATGCCACCCTAGCAACCATAAAACTACATTTCTAAGTCATTTTTCAGCTCCAGAAAATGGTAGAAACATGGAGTTTGGCTTTTTTGACTCAGACTGTCAACTAGTCTTTAAATATCATCTCATAAACTGTATAAGCACACCATAGCAACCATTTAGAGTACCCTAGTAACCACCTGAACACACGAATAAGCCATATCTCAGCACCAGAACATCGTACAGACATGGTTGTTGGCTCGTTTGCAATAATGTGCCACACCCTAGCAACCGAGCGGCGAGTTTTGCCACTGCAAGCACCACTTCACATTTTCTTCTGGAAATGTACATTCTAGTTCTTATTCTTATTCTTCTGGCCACTTTTTGACGCGCTACTCCTCCCGCAGTTTTTGTCACAGACCCATGAATGAGGTGTCAAAACGTGCGGCCTGTTCGGGAATGGTGTGCTATGACTTTTCTAAGGGATCGGGGGTACGATGTTCGCCCCAGGGGCGAAAAACCGGCCGAAAAATCCCATAGACTTAACATTGCGTCAAACTTTGACGAGTCGTAGCTCGGAACGAGGATGTCGCAGAAACGTGAAATTTACCACATTTGAAGAGGCTGACAGGCTCTGTAAGAATATACCACACAATGGGGTAAAAGTTGCACCCCTGTGGGGCAGGAGCTGCCCAAAGTTGCCCCATTGACTTACTATGGTGTAGGACGGCCCATGAAATGGGCCGTCCTACACCATAGAAACCGCTTTTATATTGAACATAACTCTGGATCACAGTGTCGTAGAGACAAAGGGGCGGGCTCATTTTACTCAGACGGCCAATCAGTCTTTCAGGATCATTGTGAAGCTATCTAGCCACGCCCTAGCAACCATTTAGACCTCCTTAGCAACAAGTTCCATAGACTTCCATTGAAACAGATCAAAGGGATATCTCAGAATATAAGAGTCATAGAAACATGAGGGTGGGCTAGTTTGACTCGGGGCAGCAAACAGCCAATCATGAATCACCTCAACACTTACTGGCCACGCCCTAGCAACCATTGTCGAGCACCTTAGCAACCAAAATCCAAACAGGGATATCTTCCATTCTGAATGTCACAGAGGCATGGGAGTTGGTTTATATCATTTATACTGACAAGCAGCCTTTGGAGTTTCATGATTGGCAGCTGCCAAGCCACTCCCTAGCAACCAAACAGAGCACCCTAGCAACCATTTTGCAAGACCTACATCTCTATATCAGAACATCGTATAGAGATGGGGGTTGGTTTATATAATTCATACTGACAAGCAGCCTTTGGAGTTTCATTATTGGCAGCTGCCAAGCCACTCCCTAGCAACCAAACAGAGTACCCTAGCAACCATTTTGCAAGACCTACATCTCTGCATCAGAACATCGTATAGAGATGGGGTTGGGGTCTTTTGACTCATGCTAGCACACAGGACTTTCAACATGCTAAACATGCTAGCTGTGAATAGCTACATGCTAATATTGATTAGCTAAGTGCTAAATCATGCCATGAACATTATAAAAACTCTATAGTAACCAAATGTGAACACTACCAACCACCTAGTAACACCATAGCAACCATCCAGAATACCATAGCAACCACCTAAAACACCCTAGCAACCACCCAAAACACCCTAGCAACCGCCTAGCAACACCATAGCAACCACCCAGAATACCCTAGCAACCGCCTAGCAACCACCCAGAACACCCTAGCAACCGCCTAGCAACACCCTAGCAACACCCTAGCAACCAACCAGAACACCCTAGCAACCCCCTAGCAACACCCTAGCAACCACCCAGAACACCCTAGCAACCGCCTAGCAACCGCCTAGCAACCACCCAAAACACCTTAGCAACCACCCAGAATACCCTAGCAACCACATAGCAACACCATAGCAACCACCCATAACACCCTAGCAACCGCCTAGCAACCACCCAAAACACCTTAGCAACCACCCAGAATACCCTAGCAACCGCATAGCAACACCATAGCAACCACACAGAACACCCTAGCAACCGCCTAGCAACACCTTAGCAACCACCTAGTAATACCTTAGCAACCATGCTAGCATCATGCTAGCAACATGCTAAACATGCTAGCATCATGCTAGCAACATGCTAATCATGCTAGCATAATGCTAGCAACATTCTAATCATGCTAGCATGATGCTAGAAACATGCTAATCATGCTAGCAACTAGCTACAAACATGCTAGCAACAGGCTAATCATGCTAGCATCATGCTAGCAACATGCTAATCATGCTAGTAACATGTTAACAACATGCTAGTAACATGCTAGCAACATGCTAATCATGCTAGCAATATGCTAGCAACATGCTAATCATGCTAGCATCATGCTAGCAACATGCTAATCATGCTAGCATCATGCTAGCAACATGCTAATCATGCTAGCATCATGCTAGCATCATGCTAAACATGCTAGCAACATGCTAGCAACATGCTAGCATCATGCTAGCAACATGCTAGCAACATGCTAAACATGCTAGCATCATGCTAACAACATGCTAAACATGCTAACATGATGCTAGCAATATGCTAATCATGCTAGCATGATGCTAGCAATATGCTAATCATGCTAGCATGATGCTAGCAATATGCTAATCATGCTAGCATGATGCAAATAATGCTAGCATCTAGCTAAAACATGTTTGCAACATGCTTATTTTTGCTTGCATCATGCTAGCAACATGCTAGCATAATGGGAGAATTCTGACTAAAACATGCTAGTAACATGCTTATAATGCTAGCATGATGCTAGCAACATGCTAATCATGCTAGCATGATGCTAGCAACATGCTAATCATGCTAGCATCTTGGTAAAAACTAGCTAACCGCACGCTAGCAACCGAGCGGCGAGTTTTGCCACTGCAAGCACCACTTCACATTTTCTTCTGGAAATGTACATTCTAGTTAGTGGTGCTTGCCTATGGCAAAGCAACACTAGTGTTATTGTGCATACTTATTATTCTTATTCTAATTTTTTTTATTATTATTATTATTCTGGACAAAGTTTGGCGCGCTACTCCTCCCGCAGTTTTTGTCACAGACCCATGAGTGAGGCGTCAAATCGACCGGCTCATTTAGGAGAGGTGTGCTATGACTTTTCTAAGAGATCGGGTGTACGATGTTCGCACAGCGGACGAAAAAGCGGCCAAAAAAATCCCATTGACTTAACATTGCGGAATTTTCAGAAATTTAAATCTCAACTGTCACTTTCACACACACCCACAGAAAAGGGCCTGACAGCCCTGCTGTCAGGCCCTCTCTCTCTCCCTCAGAGGATTTATTTTATCAAGCAGCCAATAAGTAATGGCCCTAAATCTTCAAAGCCACACCATAGCAACCAGTTACAGCACCCTAGCAACCGTGGGTGATAGGCACGAGGCCGCAGGCCTCGTGCCATACTAAATAACTCTATAAAAACTCTATAAAACTCTATAAAAACTCAAAATAAAAACTCCACAGTAATTATCTGTTAAAAAATACACGCCGACATCACACACCCCTGATTGAGGCGTCAAATTGTGCGGATTATTGAGGAGAGGTGTGGTATGATTTTTCTTAGCGATCAGGGGTACGGTGTTCGCCCCAGGGGCAAATCATTGGGTAAAAAAGTCCCATAGACTTAACATTGGCACAAAATTTGTGAGATCATATCTTTTGACTAGAAGGTCATAGAGACTTGGGGTTGGGCTCTTTTGACTCGGCTTATGAAGCAGCCAATAAGTAGGGACATAACAACTTCATGGCCACGCCCTAGCAACCACTTATGCCACCCTAGCAACCATAAAACTACATTTCTAAGTCATTTTTCAGCTACAGAAAATGGTAGAAACATGGAGTTTGGCTTTTTTGACTCAGACTGTCAACTAGTCTTTAAATATCATCTTATAAACTGTATAAGCACACCATAGCAACCATATAGAGTACCCTAGTAACCACCTGAACACACGAATAAGCCATATCTCAGCACCAGAACATCGTACAGACATGGTTGTTGGCTCGTTTGCAATAATGTACCACACTCTAGCAACCGAGCGGCGAGTTTTGCCACTGCAAGCACCACTTCACATTTTCTTCTGGAAATGTACATTCTAGTATTGTGATTACTATTCACCTAGACAAAACTTCGGCACGCTACTCCTCCCGCATTTTTTGTCGTAGACCCATGAATGAGGTGTCAAATCGACCGGTTCATTGAGGAGAGGTGTGCTATGACTTTTCTAAGCGATCGGTTGTACGATGATCGTCCGGCGGGCGATAAATCGGCCGAAAAAAGTCCCATAGACTTAACATTGCCACAAAATTTGTTATATCATATCTTTTCACCAGAAGGTCATAGAGACTTGGGATTGGGCTCTTTTGACTCGGCCTATCAAGCAGCCAATAAGTAGTGACATAATAACTTCATGGCCACGCCCTAGCAACCACTTATGCCACCCTAGCAACCATAAATCAACATTTACAAGCCATATTTCAGCTCCTGAAAATAGTAGAAACATGAAGTTTGGCTTTTTTGACTTAGACTGTCAACTAGTCTTTAAATATCATCTCATAAACTGTATAAGCACACCATAGCAACCATATAGAGTACCCTAATAACCACCTGAACACATGAATAGGCCATATCTCAGCACCAGAACATCGTACAGACTTATTTTTTGTCTCGTATGCAATCATGTACCACACCCTAGCAACCGAGCGGCGAGTATTGCCACTGCAAGCACCACTTCACATTTTCTTCTGGAAATGTACATTCTAGTATTGTGATTACTATTCACCTAGACAAAACTTCGGCACGCTACTCCTCCCGCATTTTTTGTCCTAGACCCATGAATGAAGTGTCAAATCGACCGGCTCATTGAGGAGAGGTGTGCTATGACTTTTCTAAGTGATCGGTTGTACGATGTTCGTTCAGCGGGTGATAAATCGGACGAAAAAATTCCCATAGACTTAACATTGTCACAAAATTTGTGAGATCATTTCTTTTGACTAGAAGCTCATAGAGACTTGGGGTTGGGATCTTTTGACTCGGCCTATCAAGCAGCCAATAAGTAGGGGCATAACAACTTCATGGCCACGCCCTAGCAACCACTTATGCCACCCTAGCAACCATAAAACAACATTTACAAGCTATATTTCAGCTCCAGATAATCGTAGAGACGTGGAGTTCGGCTTTTTTGACTCACACTGTCAACTAGTCTTCTAATATCATCTAATAAACTGTATAAGCCCACCATAGCAACCATATAGGGTACCCTAGTAACCCTACAAACACATGAATAAGCCATATCTCAGAACCAGAACATCATACAGACGTGTTTGTTGTCTCGTATGCAATCATGTGCCACACTCTAGCAACCGAGCTGCGAATTTTGCCACTGCAAGCACCACTTCACATTTTCTTCTGGAAATGTACATTCTAGTATTGTGATTACTATTCACCTAGACAAAACTTCGGCACGCTACTCCTCCCGCACGTTTTGTCGTAGACCCATGAATGAGGTATCAAATCGACCGGTTCATTGAGGAGACGTGTGCTATGTCTTTTCTAAGCTATCGGTTGTACGATGTTCGTCCGGCGGGCCATAAATTCGCCGATAAAAGTCCCATAGACTTAACATTGGCACAAAATTTGTGAGATCATATCTTTTGACCAGAATGTCATAGAGACTTGGGGTTGGCCTCTTTTGACTCGGCCTATCAAGCAGCCAATAAGTAGTGACATATTACCTTCATATTCACGCCGTAGCAACCACTTAGGGCACCCTAGCAACCATAAAACTACATTTCCAAGCCATATTTCAGCTCCAGAAAATAGTAGAAACATGGAGTTTGGCTTTTTTGACTCAGACTGTCAACTAGTCTTTAAATATCATCTCATAAACTGTATAAGCACACCATAGCAACCATATAGGGTACCCTAGTAACCACCTGAACACATGAATAATCCATATCTCGGCACCAGAACATCGTACAGACATGGTTGTTGGCTCGTATGCAATAATGTACCACACCCTAGCAACCGAGCGGCGAGTTTTGCCACTGCAAGCACCACTTCACATTTTCTTCTGGAAATGTACATTCTAGTATTGTGATTACTATTCACCTAGACAAAACTTCGGCACGCTACTCCTCCCGCATTTTTTGTCGTAGACCCATGAATGAGGTGTCAAATCGACCGGCTCATTGAGGAGAGGTGTGCTATGTCTTTTCTAAGCGATCGGTTGTACGATGTTCGTTCAGCGGGCAATAAATCCGACGAAAATATTCCCATAGACTTAACATTGGCACAAAATGGTTGTATCATATCTTTTGACCTGAAGGTCACAGAGACTTGGGGTTGGGCTCTTTTGACTCGGCCTATCAAGCAGCCAATAAGTAGGGGCATAAAAACTTCATGGCCACGCCCTAGCAACCACTTATGCCACCCTAGCAACCATAAAACAACATTTAAAAGCTATATTTCAGCTCCAGAAAATCGTAGAAACATGGAGTTTGCCTTTTTTGACTCAGACTGTCAACTACTCTTTAAATATCATCTTATAAACTGTATAAGCACACCATAGCAACCATATAGGGTACCCTAGTAACCATACAAACACATGAATAAGCCATATCTCAGCTCCACAATATCGTACAGACATGGTTGTTGGCTCGTATGCAATAATGTACCACACTCTAGCAACCGAGCGGCGAGTTTTGCCACTGCAAGCACCACTTCACATTTTCTTCTGGAAATGTACATTCTAGTTAGTGGTGCTTGCCTATGGCAAAGCAACACTAGTGTTATTGTGCATACTTATTATTCTTATTCTTATTCTTATTCTTATTCTTCTGGCCACTTTTTGACGCGCTACTCCTCCCGCAGTTTTTGTCACAGACCCACGAATGAGGCGTCAAATCGTGCGGATTATTCGGGAATGGTGTGCTATGACTTTTCTAAGGGATCGGGGGTACGATGTTCGCCCCAGGGGCGAAAAACCGGCCGAAAAATCCCATAGACTTAACATTGCGTCAAACTTTGACGAGTCGTAGCTCGGAACGAGGATGTCGCAGAAACGTGTAATTTACCACATTTGAAGAGGCTGACAGGCTCTGTAAGAATATACCACACAGTGGGGTAAAAGTTGCACCCCTGAGGGGCAGGAGCAGCCCAAAGTTGCCCCATTGACTTACTATGGTGTAGGACGGCCCATGAAATGGGCCGTCCTACACCATAGAAACCGCTTTTATATTGAACATAACTCTGGATCACAGTGTCGTAGAGACAAAGGGGCGGGCTCATTTTACTCAGACAACCAATCAGTCTCTCAGGATCATTGTGAAGCTATCAAGCCACGCCCTAGCAACCATTTAGAGCTCCTTAGCAACAAGTTCCATAGACTTCCATTGAAACAGATCAAAGGGATATCTCAGGATATAAGAGTCATAGAAACATGAGGGTGGACTCGTTTGACTCGGGGCAGCAAACAGCCAATCCTGAATCACCTCAACACATCCTAACCCCTCCCTAGCAACCATTATCAAGCACCTTAGCAACCAAAATCCAAAGAGGAATATCTTCCATTCTGAATGTCACAAAGGCGTGGGAGTTGGTTTATATCATTCATACTGACAAGAAGCCTTTGGAGTTTCATGATTGGCAGCTGCCAAGCCACTCCCTAGCAACCAAACAGAGTACCCTAGCAACCATTTTGCAAGACCTATATCTCTGCATCAAAACATCGTATAGAGATGGGGGTTGGTTTATACATTCACATTGACTTTGGAGCTTCATGATTGGCAGCTGCCAAGCCACTCCCTAGCAACCAAACACAGTACCCTAGCAACCGTTTTGCAAGACCAATATCTCTGCATCAGAACATCGTATAGAGATGGGGGTTGGCTCTTTTGACTCATGCTAGCAAACAGGACTTGCTACATGCTACACATGCTAGCAGTGAATAGCTACATGCTAATATTGATTAGCTAAGTGCTAAATCATGCCAATAAAATGCTACAAACTCAACAGTAACCATCTTTGACAACTACCAACCACCTAGTAACACCATAGCAACCACCCAGATTACCCTAGCAACACCCTAGCAACTGCCTAGCAACGCCCTAGCAACCACCCAGAACACCCTAGCAACCGCCTAGCAACATCCTAGCAACCACTCAGAACACCCTAGCAACCGCCTAGCAACACCCTAGCAACCACCCAGAACGCCCTAGCAACCGCCTAGCAACACCATAGCAACCACCCAGAAGACCCTAGCAACCGCCTAGCAACCACCCAAAACACCTTGGCAACCACCCAGAACACCCTAGCAACCGCCTAGCAACACCCTAGCAACCGCCTAGCAACCACCCAGAATACCCTAGCAACCACCTAGCAACACCCTAGCAACCACTCAGAACACCCTAGCAACCGCCTAGCAACACCCTAGCAACCACTCAGAACACCCTAGCAACCGCCTAGCAACACCCTAGCAACCACCCAGAACACCCTAGCAACCCCCTAGCAACACCCTAGCAACCACCCAAAACACCCTAGCAACCGCCTAGCAACACCCTAGCAACCACTCAGAACACCCTAGCAACCGCCTAGCAACACCCTAGCAACCACCCAAAACACCCTAGCAACCCCATAGCAACCCCCTAGCAACCACCCAGAACACCCTAGCAACCGCCTAGCAACCACCCAAAATACCTTAGCAACCACCCAGAATACCTTAGCAACCGCATAGCAACACCATAGCAACCACACAGAACACCCTAGCAACCGCCTAGCAACGCCCTAGCAACCACCCATAATACCCTAGCAACCACCTAGTAACACCTTAGCAACCATGCTAGCATCATTTTAGCAACATGCTAAACATGCTAGCATGATGCTAGCAATATGCTAATCATGCTAGCATCTACCTAAAACATGTTTGCAACATGCTACTTTTTGCTAGCATCATGTTAGCAACATGCTAATCATGCTAGCATCTTCGTAAAAACTAGCTAACCGCACGCTAGAAACCGAGCGGCGAGTTTTGCCACTGCAAGCACCACTTCACATTTTCTTCTGGAAATGTACATTCTAGTATTGTGATTACTATTCACCCAGATAAAACTTCGGCACGCTACTCCTCCCGCACCTTTTGTCGTAGACCCATGAATGAGGTGTCAAATCGACCGGTTCATTGAGGAGAGGTGTGCTATGACTTTTCTAAGCGATCGGTTGTACGATATTCGTCCGGCGGGCGAAAAATTTGGCAAAAAAAGTCCCATAGACTTAACATTGGCAAAAAATTTGTGAGATCATATCTTTTGACCAGAAGGTCATAGAGACTTGGGGTTGGGCTCTTTTGACTCAGCCCATAGAGAAGCCAATAAGTAGTGACATAATAACTTCATAGCCGTGCCCTAGCAACCACTTAGGGCACCCTAGCAACCATAAAACAACATTTGCAAGCCATATTTCAGCTCCAGAAAATAGTAGAAACATGAAGTTTGGCTTTTTTGACTCAGACTGTCAACTAGTCTTTAAATATCATCTCATAAACTGTATAAGCACACCATAGCAACCATATAGAGTACCCTAGTAACCACCTGAACACATGAATAAGCCCTATCTCAGCTGAATAAGCCATATCTCAGCTCCACAATATCGTACAGACATGGTTGTTGGCTCTATACTAAATAACTCTATAAAAACTCTATAAAACTCTATAAAAACTCCAAATAAAAACTCCACAGTAATTATCTGTTAAAAAATACACGCCGACATCACACACCCCTGATTGAGGAGTCAAATTGTGCGGATTATTGAGGAGAGGTGTGGTATGATTTTTCTTAGCGATCAGGGGTACGGTGTTTGCCCCAGGGGCAAATCATTGGGTAAAAAAGTCCCATAGACTTAACGTTGGCACAAAATTTGTGAGATCATATCTTTTGACTAGAAGGTCATAGAGACTTGGGGTTGGGCTCTTTTGACTCGGCTTATGAAGCAGCCAATAAGTAGGGACATAACAACTTCATGGCCACGCCCTAGCAACCACTTATGCCACCCTAGCAACCATAAAACTACATTTCTAAGTCATTTTTCAGCTCCAGAAAATAGTAGAAACATGGAGTTTGCTTTTTTTGACTTAGACTGTCAACTAGTCTTTAAATATCATCTCATAAACTGTATAAGCACACCATAGCAACCATATAGAGTACCCTAGTAACCACCTGAACACATGAATAAGCCATATCTCAGCACCAGAACATCGTACAGACATGGTTGTTGGCTCGTTTGCAATAATGTGCCACACTCTAGCAACCGAGCGGCGAGTTTTGCCACTGCAAGCACCACTTCACATTTTCTTCTGGAAATGTACATTCTAGTTAGTGGTGCTTGCCTATGGCAAAGCAACACTAGTGTTATTGTGCATACTTATTATTAGTGGTGCTTGCCTATGGCAAAGCAACACTAGTGTTATTGTGCATACTTATTATTCTTATTCTTATTAGTGGTGCTTGCAAAGCAACACTATTGTTATTGTCCATACTTATTAGTGGTGCTTGCCTATGGCGAAGCAACACTATTGTTATCTCACATACTTATTATTCTTATTCTTCTTATTCTTCTGGCCACTTTTTGACGCGCTACTCCTCCCGCAGTTTTTGTCACAGACCCACGAATGAGGTGTCAAAACGTGCGGCCTGTTCGGGAATGGTGTGCTATGACTTTTCTAAGGGATCGGGGGTACGATGTTCGCCCCAGGGGCGAAAAACCGGCCGAAAAATCCCATAGACTTAACATTGCGTCAAACTTTGACGAGTCGTAGCTCGGAACGAGGATGTCGCAGAAACGTGTAATTTACCACATTTGAAGAGGCTGACAGGCTCTGTAAGAACATACCACACAATGGGGTAAAAGTTGCACCCCTGTGGGGCAGGAGCTGCCCAAAGTTGCCCCATTGACTTACTATGGTGTAGGACGGCCCATGAAATGGGCCGTCCTACACCAGAGAAACCGCTTTTATATTGAACATAACTCTGGATCACAGTGTCATAGAGACAAAGGGGCGGGCTCATTTTACTCAGACGGCCAATCAGTCTCTCAGGATCATTGTGAAGCTATCTAGCCACGCCCTAGCAACCATTTAGAGCTCCTTAGCAACAAGTTCCATAGACTTCCATTGAAACAGATCAAAGGGATATCTCAGAATATAAGAGTCATAGAAACATGAGGGTGGGCTCGTTTGACTCGGGGCAGCAAACAGCCAATCCTGAATCACCTCAACACTTACTGGCCACGCCCTAGCAACCATTGTCGAGCACCTTAGCAACCAAAATCCAAACAGGGATATCTTCCATTCTGAATGTCACAGAGGCATGGGAGTTGGTTTATATAATTTATACTGACAAGCAGCCTTTGGAGTTTCATGATTGGCAGCTGCCAAGCCACTCCCTAGCAACCAAACAGAGTACCCTAGCAACCATTTTGCAAGACCTATATCTCTGCATCAAAACATCGTATAGAGATGGGGGTTGGTTTATACATTCACATTGACTTTGGAGCTTCATGATTGGCAGCTGCCAAGCCACTCCCTAGCAACCAAACAGAGTACCCTAGCAACCGTTTTGCAAGACCAATATCTCTGCATCAGAACATCGTATAGAGATGGGGGTTGGCTCTTTTGACTCATGCTAGCAAACAGGACTTGCTACATGCTAAACATGCTAGCTGTGAATAGCTACATGCTAATATTGATTAGCTAAGTGCTAAATCATGCCATGAACATTATAAAAACTCTATAGTAACCAAATGTGAACACTACCAACCACCTAGTAACACCATAGCAACCATCCAGAATACCATAGCAACCACCTAAAACACCCTAGCAACCACCCAAAACACCCTAGCAACCGCCTAGCAACACCATAGCAACCACCCAGAATACCCTAGCAACCGCCTAGCAACCAACCAGAACACCCTAGCAACCGCCTAGCAACACCCTAGCAACCACTCAGAACACCCTAGCAACCACCTAGCAATACCCTAGCAACCACCCAGAACACCCTAGCAACCGCCTAGCAACACCCTAGCAACCACCCAGAACACCCTAGCAACCACCTAGCAACCACCTAGCAACCACCCAGAACACCCTAGCAACCACCTAGCAACACCCTAGCAACCACCCAGAACACCCTAGCAACCACCTAGCAACCACCTAGCAACACCCTAGCAACCACCCAAAACACCCTAGCAACACCCTAGCAAACACCAAGAACACCCTAGCAACCGCCTAGCAACACCCTAGCAACCACCCAGAACACCCTAGCAACCACCTAGCAACCACCCAAAACACCCTAGCAACCACCTAGCAACCCCCTAGCAACCACCCAGAACACCCTAGCAACCGCCTAGCAACACCCTAGCAAACACCCAAAACACCCTAGCAAACACCCAGAACACCCTAGCAACTGCCTAGCAACACCCTAGCAACCACCCAGAACACCCTAGCAACCACCCAAAACACCCTAGCAACCACCTAGCAACCCCCTAGCAACCACCCAGAACACCCTAGCAACCACCCAGAACACCCTAGCAACCACCTAGCAACACCCTAGCAACCACCCAAAACACCCTAGCAACGCCCTAGCAACCACCCATAATACCCTAGCAACCGCCTAGTAACACCTTAGCAACCATGCTAGCATAATTTTAGCAACATGCTAATCATGGTAGCATGATGCTAGCAATATGCTAATCATGCTAGCATCTACCTAAAACATGTTTGCAACATGCTTATTTTTGCTAGCATCATGCTAGCAACATGCTAATCATGCTAGCATGTTGGTAGCATGATGCTAACAACCTGCTAATAATGCTAGCATGATGCTAGCAACATGCTAATCATGCTAGCAAAATGCTAATCATGCTAACATCATGCTAGCAACATGCTAATAATGCTAACAGAATGCTAACAACATGCTAATCATGCTAGCATGATGTTAGCAACATGCTAATCATGCTAGCATCTTGGTAAAAACTAGCTAACCGCACGCTAGCAACCGAGCGGCGAGTTTTGCCACTGCAAGCACCACTTCACATTTTCTTCTGGAAATGTACATTCTAGTTATTCTTATTCTTATTATTTTTCTTCTGGCCACTTTTTGACGCGCTACTCCTCCCGCAGTTTTTGTCACAGACCCACGAATGAGGCGTCAAAACGTGCGGCCTGTTCGGGAATGGTGTGCTATGACTTTTCTAAGGGATCGGGGGTACGATGTTCGCCCCAGGGGCGAAAAACCGGCCGAAAAATCCCATAGACTTAACATTGCGTCAAACTTTGACGAGTCGTAGGTCGGAACGAGGATGTCGCAGAAACATGTAATTTACCACATTTGAAGAGGCTGACAGGCTCTGTAAGAACATACCACACAATGGGGTAAAAGTTGCACCCCTGGGGGGCAGGAGCGGCCCAAACTTGCCCCATTGACTTACTATGGTGTAGGACGGCCCATTTCATGGGCCGTCCTACACCATAGAAACCGCTTTTATATTGAACATAACTCTGGATCACAGTGTCGTAGAGACAAAGGGGCGGGCTCATTTTACTCAGACGACCAATCAGTCTCTCAGGATCATTGTGAAGCTATCAAGCCACGCCCTAGCAACCATTTAGAGCACCTTAGCAACAAGTTCCATAGACTTCCATTGAAAGAGATCGAAGGGATATCTCTGGACTGAATTGTCATAGAAACAAGAGGGTCAGCTCGTTTGACTCGGGGCAGCAAACAGCCAATCATGAATCACCTCAACACTTCCTAGCCACGCCCTAGCAACCATTGTCGAGCACCTTAGCAACCAAAATCCAAAGAGGAATATCGTCCATTCTGAATGTCACAGAGGCATGGGAGTTGGTTTATATCATTCATACTGACAAGCAGCCTTTGGAGTTTCATCATTGGCAGCTGCCAAGCCACTCCCTAGCAACCAAACAGAGTACCCTAGCAACTCTTTTGCAAGACCTACATCTCTGCATCAGAACATCGTGTAGAGATGGGGGTTGGGTCTTTTGACTCATGCTAGCACACAGGACTTTCAACATGCTAAACATGCTAGCTGTGAATAGCTACATGCTAATATTGATTAGCTAAGTGCTAAATCATGCCATGAACATTAAAAAAACTCATATATAAACCAAATGTGAACACTACCAACCACCTAGTAACACCATAGCAACCATCCAGAATACCAAAGCAACCACCTAAAACACCCTAGCAACCGCCTAGAAGACCCTAGCAACCACCCAAAACACCCTAGCAACCACCTAGAAGACCCTAGCAACACCCTAGCAACCACCCAAAACACCCTAGCAACCACCCAGAACACCCTAGCAACCACCTAGCAACCACCTAAAACACCTTAGCAACCACCCAGAACACCCTAGCAACCGCCTAGCAACACCCTAGCAACACCCTAGCAACCACCCAGAACACCCTAGCAACCGCCTAGCAACACCCTAGCAACCACCCAAAACACCCTAGCAACCACCTAGCAACACCCTAGCAACCACCCAGAACACCCTAGCAACCACCTAGCAACACCCTAGCAACCACTCAGAACACCCTAGCAACCGCCTAGCAACACCCTAGCAACCACCCAGAACACCCTAGCAACCAACCATGAACACCCTAGCAACCGCCTAGCAACCACCCAGAACACCCTAGCAACCACCTAGCAACACCCTAGCAACCGCCTAGCAACCATCCAGAACACCTTAGCAAAACCCTAGCAACCAACGGGACACCCTAGCAACCACATAGCAACCACCCAGAACACCCTAGCAACCACCCAGTACACCCTAGCAACCATAAAGAACACCTTAGCAACCGCCTAGCAACACCCTAGCAACCAACCAGAACGCCTAGCAACACCCTAGCAACCACCCAGAACACCCTAGCAACACCCTAGCAACCACCCAGAACACCCTAGCAACACCCTAGCAACCACCCAGAACACCCTAGCAACCGACTAGCAACACCCTAGCAACCACCCAAAACACCCTAGCAACCACCTAGCAACACCCTAGCAACCATTTAGAACACCCTAGCAACCGCCTAGCAACACCCTAGCAACCACCCAGAACACCCTAGCAACCACCTAGCAACACCCTAGCAACCACTCAGAACACCCTAGCAACCGCCTAGCAACACCCTAGCAACCACCCAGAACCGCCTAGCAACCACCCAGAACACCCTAGCAACCGCCTAGCAACCACCCAGAACACCCTAGCAACCACCTAGCAACACCCTAGCAACCGCCTAGCAACCATCCAGAACACCTTAGCAAAACCCTAGCAACCAACGGGACACCCTAGCAACCACATAGCAACCACCCAGAACACCCTAGCAACCACCCAGTACACCCTAGCAACCATAAAGAACACCTTAGCAACCGCCTAGCAACACCCTAGCAACCAACCAGAACGCCTAGCAACACCCTAGCAACCACCCAGAACACCCTAGCAACACCCTAGCAACCACCCAGAACACCCTAGCAACACCCTAGCAACCACCCAGAACACCCTAGCAACCGACTAGCAACACCCTAGCAACCACCCAAAACACCCTAGCAACCACCTAGCAACACCCTAGCAACCATTTAGAACACCCTAGCAACCGCCTAGCAACACCCTAGCAACCACCCAGAACACCCTAGCAACCACCTAGCAACACCCTAGCAACCACTCAGAACACCCTAGCAACCGCCTAGCAACACCCTAGCAACCACCCAGAACACCCTAGCAACCACCTAGCAACACCCTAGCAACCGCCTAGCAACCATCCAGAACACCTTAGCAAAACCCTAGCAACCAACGGGACACCCTAGCAACCACATAGCAACCACCCAGAACACCCTAGCAACCACCCAGTACACCCTAGCAACCATAAAGAACACCTTAGCAACCGCCTAGCAACACCCTAGCAACCAACCAGAACGCCTAGCAACACCCTAGCAACCACCCAGAACACCCTAGCAACACCCTAGCAACCACCCAGAACACCCTAGCAACCACCCAGAACACCCTAGCAACCGCCTAGCAATCACCCAGAACACCCTAGCAACCACCCAGAACACCCTGGCAACCACCTAGCAACACCCTAGCAACCACCTAGCAACCACCCAGAATACCCTAGCAACACCATAGCAACCACCCAGAATACCCAAGCAACCGCCTAGCAACACCCTAGCAACCACCCAGAATACCCTAGCAACCACCTAGCAACACCATAGCAACCACCCAGAATACCCTAGCAACCGCCTAGCAACACCAGAGCAACTACCCAGAACATCCTAGCAACCGAGCGGCGAGTTTTGCCACTGCAAGCACCACTTCACATTTTCTTCTGGAAATGTACATTCTAGTTCTTATTCTTATTCTTCTGGCCACTTTTTGACGCGCTACTCCTCCCGCAGTTTTTGTCACAGACCCACGAATGAGGTGTCAAAACGTGCGGCCTGTTCGGGAATGGTGTGCTATGACTTTTCTAAGGGATCGGGGGTACGATGTTCGCCCCAGGGGCGAAAAACCGGCCGAAAAATCCCATAGACTTAACATTGCGTCAAACTTTGACGAGTCGTAGCTCGGAACGAGGATGTCACAGAAACGTGAAATTTGCCACATTTGAAGAGGCTGACAGGCTCTGTGAGAACATACCACACAATGGGGTAAAAGTTACACCCCTGGGGGGCAGGAGGGGGCCAAATTTGCCCCATTGACTTACTATGGTGAAGGACGGCCCATGAAATGCATGTGTTTCTCCTACTATGGTAAATTGCATAGGGATTTTGTATTGAACATAGCTCTGGATCACAGTGTCATAGAGACAAGGGGGCGGGCTCATTTTACTCAGACGACCAATCAGTCTCTCAGGATCATTGTGAAGCTATTAAGCCACGCCCTAGCAACCATTTAGAGCACCTTAGCAACAACTCCCATAGTCTTCCATTGAAACAGATCAAAGGGATATCTCAGGATATAAGAGTCATAGAAACATGAGGGTGGGCTCGTTTGACTCGGGGCAGCAAACAGCCAATCCTGAATCACCTCAACACATCCTAACCCCTCCCTAGCAACCATTATCAAGCACCTTAGCAACCAAAATCCAAAGAGGAATATCTTCCATTCTGAATGTCACAAAGGCATGGGAGTTGGTTTATATCATTCATACTGACAAGAAGCCTTTGGAGTTTCATGATTGGCAGCTGCCAAGCCACTCCCTAGCAACCAAACAGAGTACCCTAGCAACCATTTTGCAAGACCTATATTTCTGCATCAAAACATCGTATGGAGATGGGGGTTGGTTTATACATTCACATTGACTTTGGAGCTTCATGATTGGCAGCTGCCAAGCCACTCCCTAGCAACCAAACAGAGTACCTTAGCAACCGTTTTGCAAGACCAATATCTCTGCATCAGAACATCGTATAGAGATGGGGGTTGGCTCTTTTGACTCATGCTAGCAAACATGACTTGCTACATGCTAAACATGCTAGCAGTGAATAGCTACATGCTAATAATGATTAGCTAAGTGCTAAATCATGCCAATAAAATGCTACAAACTCAACAGTAACCATCTTTGACAACTACCAACCACCTAGTAACACCATAGCAACCACCCAGATTACCCTAGCAACACCCTAGCAACTGCCTAGCAACCACCCAGAACACCCTAGCAACCGCATAGCAACCACCCAGGACACCCTAGCAACCACCTAGCAATGCCCTAGCAACCACCCAGATTACCCTAGCAACCGCTTAGCAACGCCCTAGCAACCGCCTAGCAACCACCCCGAATACCATAGCAACCGACTAGCAACACCCTAGCAACCACCCAGAACACCCTAGCAACCACCTAGCAACACCCTAGCAACCACCCAGAATACCCTAGCAACCACCTAGCAACACCCTAGCAACCACCCAGAACACCCTAGCAACCACCTAGCAACCACCCAGAATACCCTAGCAACACCATAGCAACCACCCAGAATACCCTAGCAACCGCCTAGTAACACCCTATTAACCACCCAGAATACCCTAGCAACCGCCTAGCAACACCATAGCAACCACCCAGAATACCCTAGCAACCGCCCAGCAACACCCTAGCAACCGCCTAGCAACCACCCTGAATACCCTAGCAACACCGTAGCAACCATCCATAATACCCTAGCAACCGCCTAGCAACACCCTAGCAACTACCCAGAACACCCTAGCAACCGCCTAGCAACACCATAGCAACCACCCAGAATACCCTAGCAACACCCTAGCAACCACCCAGAACACCCTAGCAACCGCCTAGCAACACCATAGCAACCACCCAGAATACCCTAGCAACACCCTAGCAACCACCCAGAACACCCTAGCAACCGCCTAGCAACACCATAGCAACCACCCAGAATACCCTAGCAACTGCCTAGCAACACCATAGCAACTAACTAGAACACCCTAGCAACTGCCTAGCAACACCCTAGCAACGACCAGAACACCCTAGCAACGCCTAGCAACACCCTAGCAACCACCCAGAATACCCTAGCAAACGCCTAGCAACACCATAGCAACTACCCAGAACATCCTAGCAACCGAGCGGCGAGTTTTGCCACTGCAAGCACCACTTCACATTTTCTTCTGGAAATGTACATTCTAGTTATTCTTATTCTTATTTTTATTATTCTGGACAAAGTTTGACGCGCTACTCCTCCCGCAGTTTTTGTCACAGACCCATGAGTGAGGTGTCAAAACGTGCGGCCTGTTCGGGAATGGTGTGCTATGACTTTTCTAAGAGATCGGGTGTACGATGTTCGCACAGCTGACGAAAAAGCGGCCAAAAAAGTCCCATTGACTTAACATTGCGGAATTTTCAGAAATTTAAATCTCAACTGTCATTTTCACACAGACACAAAAGGGCCTGACAGCCCTGCTGTCAGGCCCTCTCTCTCTCCCTAGGAGGATTTATTTTATCAAGCAGCCAATAAGTAATGGCCCTAAATCTTCAAAGCCACACCATAGCAACCAGTTACAGCACCCTAGCAACCGTGGGTGATAGGCACGAGGCCGCAGGCCTCGTGCCATACTAAATAACTCTATAAAACTCTATAAAAACTCCAAATAAAAACTCCACAGTAATTATCTGTTAAAAAATACACGCCGACATCACACACCCCTGATTGAGGCGTCAAATTGTGCGGATTATTGAGGAGAGGTGTGGTATGATTTTTCTTAGCGATCAGGGGTACGGTGTTTGCCCCAGGGGCAAATCATTGGGTAAAAAAGTCCCATAGACTTAACATTGGCACAAAATTTGTGAGATCATATCTTTTGACTAGAAGGTCATAGAGACTTGGGGTTGGGCTCTTTTGACTCGGCTTATGAAGCAGCCAATAAGTAGGGACATAACAACTTCATGGCCACGCCCTAGCAACCACTTATGCCACCCTAGCAACCATAAAACTACATTTCTAAGTCATTTTTCAGCTCCAGAAAATGGTAGAAACATGGAGTTTGGCTTTTTTGACTCAGACTGTCAACTAGTCTTTAAATATCATCTCATAAACTGTATAAGCACACCATAGCAACCATTTAGAGTACCCTAGTAACCACCTGAACACACGAATAAGCCATATCTCAGCACCAGAACATCGTACAGACATGGTTGTTGGCTCGTTTGCAATAATGTGCCACACTCTAGCAACCGGGCGGCGAGTTTTGCCACTGCAAGCACCACTTCACATTTTCTTCTGGAAATGTACATTCTAGTTATTCTTATTCTAATTAGTGGTGCTTGCCTAGTTTCTTTTTAACTAATCTTTCTTTCTTTCTAACTAATCTTTCTTTCTTTCTTTTTTCTTTCTAACTAATATTTCTTCTTTCTTTCTAACTAATCCATATTTCTTTCTTTCTTACTAATCTTTATTTTCTTTCTAACTAATCTTTCTTTCTTTTTTCTATCTTTCTTTCCAACTAATCTCTTTCTTTCTAACTAATCTTTCTTTCTTTCTAACTAATCTTTCTTTTTTCTTTCTTTCTTTCTTACTGATCTTTCTTTCTTTCTAACCAATCAATCCTTCTTTCTTTCTGACTAATCCATCTTTCTTTTTTCTTTCTAACTAATCTTTCTTTCTTACTAATCTTTCTTTCTTTCTTTCTTTCTAACTAATCTTTCTTTCTTTCTAACTAATCTATCATTTTTTTCTTTCTAACTAATCTATCTTTCTTTCTATCTAACTAATCTTTCTTTCTTTTTAACTAATCTTTCTTTCTTTCTAACTAATCTTTCTTTCTTTCTTTTTTCTTTCTAACTAATATTTCTTCTTTCTTTCTAACTAATCCATATTTCTTTCTTTCTTACTAATCTTTCTTTTCTTTCTAACTAATCTTTCTTTCTTTTTTCTATCTTTCTTTCCAACTAATCTCTTTCTTTCTAACTAATCTTTCTTTCTTTCTAACTAATCTTTCTTTTTTCTTTCTTTCTTTCTTACTGATCTTTCTTTCTTTCTAACCAATCAATCCTTCTTTCTTTCTGACTAATCCATCTTTTTTTCTTTCTTTCTGGCTAATCTTTCTTTCTTTCTTTCCAACTAATCTCTTTCTTTCTTTCTTACTGATCTATCTTTCTTTCTAACTAATCTTTCTTTCTTTCTAACTAATCTATCTTTCCTTCTTTCTAGCTAATCTTTCTTTCTTTCTAATCTTTCTAACTAATCCATCTTTCTTTCTTTCTAACTAATCGCTATTTTCTTTCTTTCTTTCTTTCTTTCTTTCTTTCTTTCTTTCTAACTAATCTATCTTCCTTTCTTTCTAAATAATCTTTCTTTCTTTCCAACTAATCTCTTTCTTTCTTTCTTTCTTTCTTTCCAACTAATCTCTTTCTTTCTTTCTTACTGATCTATCTTTCTTTCTAACTAATCTTTCTTTCTTTCTAACTAATCTATCTGTCTTTCTTTCTAACTAATCTATCTTTTTTTCTTCTAGCTAATCTTTCTTTCTTTCTTTCTAGCTAATCTTTCTTTCTTTCTAACTAATCTTTCTTTCTTTCTTTCTAACTAATCGCTATTTTCTTTCTTTCTTTCTTTCTTTCTTTCTTTCTTTCTTTCTTTCTTTCTTTCTTTCTAACTAATCTATCTTCCTTTCTTTCTAACTTTCTTTCTTTCTTTCTTTCTTTCTTTCTTTCTGTCTAACTAATCTTTCTTTCTAACTAACCTTTCTTTCTTTCTAACTAATCTTTCTTTCTTTGACTTTAAACTAAGTTAAACTATAAACTAATTTAAGCTTCAAACTACTTTAAACTTCTTCAAACTTTGCGGTCCAAACTTTCACAAGCCAACTTAAAGTTTGTCTCGACGAACTTTTTCTAGTTATTATTATTCTTCTTACTCAAAAATTTCTATATCTAACTCCTCCTAGAGCTTTAACTCTACAAACTCCAAACTCGGGTCAGACCTTCAGACTGTTCTGACTTAGTGTGCTATATCTTTTCAGACTGATTTGACTTTCAGATTTCTTAAAAATTAATATTTAAAACCATAAAAATCCCATTGACTTTCATTGCAACATGTTCAAATTGAGCCAAGACTACGGTGGCCCAGTAGTGTACAACACAAAAACTCAAATCTAAACTCCCTGAAGCCCTAGACTCAATTAAACTACCATTCTATATGTACTAATGAACTTATCTATCTATCTATCTATCTATCTATCTATCTATCTATCTATCTATCTATCTATCTATCTATCTATCTATCTATCTATCTATCTCTTTCTAACTATCTATCTATCTATTACTAAATCTTTCTTTCTAACTAATCTATATTTCTTTCTTTCTGACTAATCTTTCTTTCTTTCTTTCTTTCTTTCTAACTAATCTATCTATCTTTCTTTCTAACTAATCTATCTATCTTTTTTCTTTCTAACTAATCTATCTTTCTTTCTTTCTGACTAATCTTTCTTTCTTTCTTTCTTTCTAACTAATCTATCTATCTTTCTTTCTAACTAATCTATCTATCTTTTTCTTTCTAACTAATCTATCTTTCTTTCTTTCTAACTAATCTATCTATCTTTTTCTTTCTAACTAATCTATCTTTCTTTCTTTCTTTCTAACTAATCAGTCTATCTTTCTTTCTAACTAATCTAAATATCTTTCTTTCTAACTAATCTATCTTTCTTTCTAACTAATCTATCTTTTTTTCTTTCTAACTAATCTATCTATCTTTCTTTCTTTCTAACTAATTTATCTTTCTTTCTTTCTAACTAATCTATCTTTCTTTCTAACTAATCTATCTTTTTTTCTTTCTAACTAATCTATCTATCTTTCTTTCTTTCTAACTAATTTATCTTTCTTTCTTTCTAACTAATCTATCTATCTTTTTCTTTCTAACTAATCTATCTTTCTTTCTTTCTAACTAATCTATCTATCTTTTTCTTTCTAACTAATCTATCTTTCTTTCTTTCTAACTAATCAATCTATCTTTCTTTTCAACTAATCTAAATATTTTTCTTTCTAACTAATCTTTCTTTCTTTCTTTCTTTCTAACTAATCTATCTTTCTTTCTAACTAATCTATCTTTTTTTCTTTCTAACTAATCTATCTATCTTTCTTTCTTTCTAACTAATCTATCTTTCTTTCTTTCGAACTAATCTATCTTTCTTTCTAACTAATCTATCTTTTTTTCTTTCTAACTAATCTATCTAACTTTCTTTCTTTCTTTCTAACTAATCTATCTTTCTTTCTTTCTAACTAATCTATCTATCTTTCTTTCTTTCTAACTAATCTATCTTTCTTTCTTTCTAACTAATCTATCTATCTTTTTTCTTTCTAACTAATCTATCTTTCTTTCTAACTAACTAATCTATCCTTCCTTCTTTCTAACTAATCTTTCTTTCTTTCTTTCTAACTAATATTTCTTTCTTTCTTTCTAACTAATCTTTCTTTCTTTCTGAGTAATCTATCCATATTTCTTTCTTTCTAACTAATCTATCTTTCTTTCTAACTAATCTATCTTTTTTCTTTCTAACTAATCTATCTTTCTTTCTAACTAACAAATCTATCTTTTTTTCTAACTAACTAATCTATCCTTCTTTCTTTATCTTTCTTTCTTTCTTTCTTTCTTTCTTTCTTTCTTTCTTTCTTTCTTTCTTTCTAACTAATCCCTTTCTTTCTTTCTAACTAATCTATCTTTCTTTCTTTCTAACTAATCTATCTTTCTTACTTTCTAACTAATCTATCTTTTTTTCTTTCTAACTAATCTATCTATCTTTCTTTCTTTCTAACTAATCTATCTTTCTTTCTTTCTAACTAATCTATCTTTCTTACTTTCTAACTAATCTATCTTTTTTTCTTTCTAACTAATCTATCTATCTTTCTTTCTTTCTAACTAATCTATCTTTCTTTCTTTCTAACTAATCTATCTTTCTTTCTAACTAATCTATCTTTTTTTTCTTTCTAAGTAATCTAATCTATCTTTCTTTCTTTCTAACTAATCTATCTATCTTTTTCTTTCTAACTAATCTATCTTTCTTTCTGACAAATCTATCTTTTTTCTAACTAACTAATCTATCCTTCCTTCTTTCTTTCTTTCTTTCTAACTAATCTTTCTTTCTTTCTTTCTTTCTTTCTTTCTTTCTTTCTTTCTTTCTTTCTTTCTTTCTTTCTTTCTTTCTTTCTTTCTAACTAATCTATCTTTCTTTCTAACTAATCTATCTTTCTTTCTTTCTGAGTAATCTAACCATATTTCTTTCTTTCTAACTAATCTATCTTTCTTTCTAACTAATCTATCTATCTTTTTTCTTTCTAACTAAACTATCTTTCTTTCTAACTAACAAATCTATCTATCTTTCTAACTAATCTATCTATCTTTCTTTCTGACTAATCTATCTTTCTTTCTAACTAACAAATCTATCTATCTTTCTAACTAATCTATCTATCTTTCTTTCTGACTAATCTATCTTTCTTTCTAACTAACTAATCTATCCTTCTTTCTTTCTTTCTAACTAATCCCTTTCTTTCTTTCTAACTAATCTATCTTTTTTTCTTTCTAACTAACTTATCTATCTTTCTTTCTTTCTTTCTAACTAAACTATCTTTTTTCTTTCTAACTAATCTATCTTTCTTTCTAACTAATCTATCTTTCTTTCTTTCTAACTAATCTATCTATCTTTTTCTTTCTAACAATCTATCTTTTTTCTTTCTAACTAATCTATCTTTCTTTTTCTGACTAATCTTTCGTTCTTTCTTTCTGACTAATCTATCTTTCTTTCTAACTAACACATCTATCCTCCTTTCTTTCTTTCTTTCTTTCTTTCTTTCTTTCTTTCTTTCTTTCTTTCTTTCTTTCTTTCTTTCTTTCTTTCTTTCTTTCTAACTAAACTCTTTCTTTCATTCTAACTAATCTATCTTTCTTTCTTTCTAACTAATCTATCTATCTTTTTCTTTCTAACTAATCTATCTTTCTTTCTTTCTAACTAATCAATCTATCTTTCTTTTCAACTAATCTAAATATTTTTCTTTCTAACTAATCTTTCTTTCTTTCTTTCTTTCTAACTAATCTATCTTTCTTTCTAACTAATCTATCTTTTTTTCTTTCTAACTAATCTATCTATCTTTCTTTCTTTCTAACTAATCTATCTTTCTTTCTTTCGAACTAATCTATCTTTCTTTCTAACTAATCTATCTTTTTTTCTTTCTAACTAATCTATCTAACTTTCTTTCTTTCTTTCTAACTAATCTATCTTTCTTTCTTTCTAACTAATCTATCTATCTTTCTTTCTTTCTAACTAATCTATCTTTCTTTCTTTCTAACTAATCTATCTATCTTTTTTCTTTCTAACTAATCTATCTTTCTTTCTAACTAACTAATCTATCCTTCCTTCTTTCTAACTAATCTTTCTTTCTTTCTTTCTAACTAATATTTCTTTCTTTCTTTCTAACTAATCTTTCTTTCTTTCTGAGTAATCTATCCATATTTCTTTCTTTCTAACTAATCTATCTTTCTTTCTAACTAATCTATCTTTTTTCTTTCTAACTAATCTATCTTTCTTTCTAACTAACAAATCTATCTTTTTTTCTAACTAACTAATCTATCCTTCTTTCTTTATCTTTCTTTCTTTCTTTCTTTCTTTCTTTCTTTCTTTCTTTCTTTCTAACTAATCCCTTTCTTTCTTTCTAACTAATCTATCTTTCTTTCTTTCTAACTAATCTATCTTTCTTACTTTCTAACTAATCTATCTTTTTTTCTTTCTAACTAATCTATCTATCTTTCTTTCTTTCTAACTAATCTATCTTTCTTTCTTTCTAACTAATCTATCTTTCTTACTTTCTAACTAATCTATCTTTTTTTCTTTCTAACTAATCTATCTATCTTTCTTTCTTTCTAACTAATCTATCTTTCTTTCTTTCTAACTAATCTATCTTTCTTTCTAACTAATCTATCTTTTTTTTCTTTCTAAGTAATCTAATCTATCTTTCTTTCTTTCTAACTAATCTATCTATCTTTTTCTTTCTAACTAATCTATCTTTCTTTCTGACAAATCTATCTTTTTTCTAACTAACTAATCTATCCTTCCTTCTTTCTTTCTTTCTTTCTAACTAATCTTTCTTTCTTTCTTTCTTTCTTTCTTTCTTTCTTTCTTTCTTTCTTTCTTTCTTTCTTTCTTTCTTTCTTTCTAACTAATCTATCTTTCTTTCTAACTAATCTATCTTTCTTTCTTTCTGAGTAATCTAACCATATTTCTTTCTTTCTAACTAATCTATCTTTCTTTCTAACTAATCTATCTATCTTTTTTCTTTCTAACTAAACTATCTTTCTTTCTAACTAACAAATCTATCTATCTTTCTAACTAATCTATCTATCTTTCTTTCTGACTAATCTATCTTTCTTTCTAACTAACAAATCTATCTATCTTTCTAACTAATCTATCTATCTTTCTTTCTGACTAATCTATCTTTCTTTCTAACTAACTAATCTATCCTTCTTTCTTTCTTTCTAACTAATCCCTTTCTTTCTTTCTAACTAATCTATCTTTTTTTCTTTCTAACTAACTTATCTATCTTTCTTTCTTTCTTTCTAACTAAACTATCTTTTTTCTTTCTAACTAATCTATCTTTCTTTCTAACTAATCTATCTTTCTTTCTTTCTAACTAATCTATCTATCTTTTTCTTTCTAACAATCTATCTTTTTTCTTTCTAACTAATCTATCTTTCTTTTTCTGACTAATCTTTCGTTCTTTCTTTCTGACTAATCTATCTTTCTTTCTAACTAACACATCTATCCTCCTTTCTTTCTTTCTTTCTTTCTTTCTTTCTTTCTTTCTTTCTTTCTTTCTTTCTTTCTTTCTTTCTTTCTTTCTTTCTTTCTAACTAAACTCTTTCTTTCATTCTAACTAATCTATCTTTCTTTCTTTCTAACTAATCTAACTATCTTTCTTTCTAACTTATCTATCTTTCAAACTAATCAATCTTTTTTCTTTCTGACTAATCTATCTTTCTTTCTAACTAAACTATTTCTTTCATTCTAACTAATCTATCTTTCTTTCTTTCTAACTAATCTATCTTTCTTTCTTTCTAACTAATCTATCTATCTTTTTTTCTTTCTAACAATCTATCTTTTTTCTTTCTAACTAATCTATCTTTCTTTTTCTGACTAATCTTGCTTTCTTTCTTTCTAACTAATCTATATTTCTTTCTTTCTTTCTTTCTAACTAATCTATCTTTCTTTCTGACTAATCTATTTTTCTTTCTAACTAACAAATCTATCCTCCTTTCTTTCTTTCTTTCTTTCTTTCTTTCTTTCTTTCTTTCTTTCTAACTAAACTCTTTCTTTCATTCTAACTAATCTTTCTTCTTTCTTTCTTTCTTTCTTTCTTTCTTTCTTTCTTTCTTTCTAACTAATCTGTCTTCTTTCTTTCTTTCTTTCTTTCTTTCTTTCTTTCTTTCTAACTAATCTTTCTTCTTTCTTTCTTTATTTCTTTCTTTCTAACTATTATTTCTTCGTTCTTTCTTTCTTTCTTTCTTTCTTTCTTTCTTTCTTTCTTTCTTTCTTTCTTTCTTTCTTTCTTTCTTTCTAACTAATCTTTCTTCTTTCTTTCTTTCTTTCTTTCTTTCTTTCTTTCTTTCTTTCTTTCTTTCTTTCTTTCTAACTAATCTTTCTTTCTTCTTTCTTTCTTTCTTTCTTTCTTTCTTTCTTTCTTTCTTTCTTTCTTTCTTTCTTTCTTTCTTTCTAACTAATCTTTCTTCTTTCTTTCTTTCTTTCTTTCTTTCTAACTAATCTTTCTTTCTTCTTTCTTTCTTTCTTTCTTTCTTTCTTTCTATCTTTCTTTCTTTCTTTCTTTCTTTCTTTCTAACTAATCTTTCTTCTTTCTTTCTTTCTTTCTTTCTTTCTTTCTTTCTTTCTTTCTTTCTTTCTTTCTAACTAATCTTTCTTCTTTCTTTCTTTCTTGCTTTCTAACTAATCTTTCTTCTTTCTTTCTTTCTTTCTTTCTTTCTTTCTTTCTAACTAATCTTTCTTTCTTCTTTCTTTCTTTCTTTCTAACTAATCTTTCTTTCTTCTTTCTTTCTAACTAATCTTTCTTCTTTCTTTCTTTCTTTCTTTCTTTCTAACTAATCTTTCTTCTTTATTTCTTTCTTGCTTTCTTTCTAACTAATCTTTCTTTCTTTCTTTCTTTCTTTCTTTCTTTCTTTCTTTCTTTCTTTCTTTCTTTCTTTCTTTCTTTCTTTCTTTCTTTCTTTCTAACTAATCTTTCTTTCTTCTTTCTTTCTTTCTTTCTTTCTTTCTTTCTTTCTAACTAATCTTTCTTTCTTCTTTCTAACTAATCTTTCTTCTTTCTTTCTTTCTTTCTTTCTTTCTTTCTTTCTTTCTTTCTTTCTTTCTTTCTAACTAATCTTTCTTTCTTTCTAACTAATCTTTCTTCTTTCTTTCTAACTTATCTTTCTTTCTTTCTTTCTTTCTTTCTTTCTTTCTTTCTAACTAATCTTTCTTTCTTCTTTCTTTCTAACTAATCTTTCTTCTTTCTTTCTTTCTTTCTTTCTTTCTTTCTTTCTTTCTTTCTTTCTTTCTTTCTTTCTTTCTTTCTTTCTTTTTTTCTTTCTAACTAATCTTTCTTCTTTCTTTCTTTCTTTCTAACTATTCTTTCTTTCTTTATTTCTTTCTTTCTAACTATTCTTTCTTCTTTCTTTCTTTCTTTCTTTCTTTCTTTCTTTCTTTCTTTCTTTCTTTCTTTCTAACTAATCTTTCTTTCTTTCTAACTAATCTTTCTTCTTTCTTTCTTTCTTTCTAACTAATCTTTCTTTCTTCTTTCTTTCTTTCTTTCTTTCTTTCTTTCTAACTAATCTTTCTTTCTTCTTTCTTTCTAACTAATCTTTCTTTCTTCTTTCTTTCTAACTAATCTTTCTTCTTTCTTTCTTTCTTTCTTTCTTTCTTTCTAACTAATCTTTCTTCTTTCTTTCTTTCTTTCTTTCTAACTAATCTTTCTTCTTTCTTTATTTCTTTCTAACTAATCTTCTTTCTTTCTTTCTTTCTTTCTTTCTAACTAATCTTTCTTCTTTCTTTCTAACTTATCTTTCTTTCTTTCTTTCTTTCTTTCTTTCTAACTAATCTTTCTTTCTTCTTTCTTTCTAACTAATCTTTCTTCTTTCTTTCTTTCTTTCTTTCTTTCTTTCTTTCTTTCTTTCTTTCTTTCTTTCTTTCTAACTAATCTTTCTTCTTTCTTTCTTTCTTTCTTTCTAACTATTCTTTCTTTCTTTATTTCTTTCTTTCTAACTATTCTTTCTTCTTTCTTTCTTTCTTTCTTTCTTTCTAACTAATCTTTCTTTCTTTCTAACTAATCTTTCTTCTTTCTTTCTTTCTTTCTAACTAATCTTTCTTTCTTCTTTCTTTCTTTCTTTCTTTCTTTCTTTCTTTCTTTCTTTCTAACTAATCTTTCTTTCTTCTTTCTTTCTAACTAATCTTTCTTCTTTCTTTCTTTCTTTCTTTCTTTCTTTCTTTCTTTCTTTCTTTCTTTCTTTCTTTCTAACTAATCTTTCTTCTTTCTTTCTTTCTTTCTAACTAATCTTTCTTCTTTCTTTATTTCTTTCTAACTAATCTTCTTTCTTTCTTTCTTTCTTTCTTTCTTTCTTTCTTTCTTTCTAACTAATCTTTCTTCTTTCTGTATTTCTTTCTTTCTAACTATTATTTCTTCTTTCTTTCTTTCTTTCTTTCTTTCTAACTAATCTTTCTTCTTTCTGTATTTTTTTCTTTCTAACTATTATTTCTTCTTTCTTTCTTTCTTTCTTTCTTTCTTTCTTTCTTTCTTTCTTTCTTTCTTTCTTTCTTTCTTTCTTTCTTTCTTTCTAACTAATCTTTCTTCTTTCTCTATTTCTTTCTTTCTAACTATTATTTCTTCTTTCTTTCTTTCTTTCTTTCTTTCTAACTAATCTTTCTTCTTTCTGTCTTTCTTTCTTTCTTTCTTTCTTTCTTTCTTTCTTTCTTTCTTTCTTTCTTTCTTTCTTTCTTTCTAACTAATCTTTCTTCTTTCTTTCTTTCTTTCTAACTAATCTTTCTTTCTTTCTTCTTTCTTTCTTTCTTTCTTTCTAACTAATCTTTCTTTCTTTCTTTCTTTCTTTCTAACTAATCTTTCTTTCTTTATTTCTTTCTTTCTAACTATTCTTTCTTCTTTCTTTCTTTCTTTCTTTCTTTCTTTCTTTCTTTCTTTCTTTCTTTCTTTCTTTCTAACTAATCTTTCTTTCTTTCTAACTAATCTTTCCTCTTTCTTTCTTTCTAACTAATCTTTCTTTCTTTCTTTCTTTCTAACTAATCTTTCTTCTTTCTCTATTTCTTTTTCTAACTATTATTTCTTCTTTCTTTCTTTCTAACTAATCTTTCTTTCTTCTTTCTTTCTTTCTTTCTAACTAATCTATCTTTCTAACTAACTAACTAATCTTTCTTTCTTTCTAACTAATCTTTCTTTCTTTCTTTCTAACTAATTTTTCTTTCTTTCTTTCTTTCTTTCTTTCTAAATACTCTTTCTTTCTAACTAATCTTTCTTTCTTTCTAAGTAATCCATCTTTCTTTCTTTCTAACTAGTCTTTCTTTCTTTCTTTCTAACTAATCTATCTTTCTTTCTAACTAATCTATCTTTCTTTCTTTCTAACTAATCTATCTATCTTTCTTTCTTTTTAACTAATCTATCTATCTTTCTTTCTTTTTAACTAATCTATCTATCTATCTTTCTTTCTAACTAATCTATCTTTCTTTCTAACTAATCTTTCTTTCTTTCTTTCTAACTAATCTTTCTTTCTTTCATTCTAACTAATCTATCTTTCTTTCTTTCTAACTAATCTATCTTTCTTTCTAACTACTCTATCAATCTTTCTTTCTTTCTAACTAATCTATCTTTCTTTCTAACTACTCTATCAATCTTTCTGTCTTTCTAACTAATCTATCTTTCTTTCTAACTACTCTATCAATCTTTCTTTCTTTCTAACTAATCTATCTTTCTTTCTAACTAATCTTTCTTTCTTTATCTCTTTTTAAACTAATCTTTCTTTCTAACTAATCTTTCTTTTTAACTAATCTTTCTTTCTTTCTAACTAATCTTTCTTTCTTTTTTCTTTCTAACTAATATTTCTTCTTTCTTTCTAACTAATCCATATTTCTTTCTTTCTTACTAATCTTTCTTTCTTTCATTCTAACTAATCTATCTTTCTTTCTTTCTAACTAATCTATCTTTCTTTCTAACTACTCTATCAATCTTTCTTTCTTTCTAACTAATCTATCTTTCTTTCTAACTACTCTATCAATCTTTCTTTCTTTCTAACTAATCTATCTTTCTTTCTAACTAATCTTTCTTTCTTTATCTCTTTTTAAACTAATCTTTCTTTCTTTCTTTCTTTCTAACTAATCTTTCTTTCTTTCTTTCTAACTAATCTTTGTTTCTTTCTTTCTTTCTAACTAATCTTTCTTTTTTCTTTCTTTCTTCCTTTCTAACTAATCTTTCTTCTTTCTTTCTTTCTAACTAATCTTTCTTCTTTCTTTCTTTCTTTCTTTCTTTCTTTCTAACTAATCTTTCTTCTTTCTTTCTTTCTTTCTTTCTTTCTTTCTTTCTTTCTTTCTTTCTTTCTTTCTTTCTAACTAATCTTTCTTCTTTCTTTCTTTCTTTCTTTCTAACTAATCTTTCTTCTTTCTTTCTAACTAATCTTTCTTCTTTTTTCTTTCTCTCTTTCTAACTAATCTTTCTTTTTTTCTTTCTAACTAATCTTTCTTCTTTCTTTCTTTCTTTCTAACTAATCTTTCTCCTTTCTTTCTTTCTTTCTTTCTAACTAATCCATATTTCTATCTTTCTTACTTATCTTTCTTTCTACCTAATCTTTCTTTCTTTTTTCTTTCTTTCTTTCCAACTAATCTATCTTTCTTTCTTTCTAACAAATCTGTCTTTTTTCTTTCTAACTAATCTGTCTTTCTTTTTTCTTTCTAACTAATCTCTTTCTTTCTTACTAATCTATCTTTCTTTTTTCTTTCTAACTAATCTTTCTTTCTAACTAATCTATCTTTCTTTCTTTCTAACTAAACTTTCTTTCTTTATCTCTTTTTAAACTAATCTTTCTTTCTTTCTAACTAATCTTTCTTTCTTTCTTTCTAACTAATCTTTCTTTCTTTCTAACTAATCTTTCTTTCAGTGAAACCAGTCTTTCTGTCTATCTACTAATCTTTCTTTTCTTTTCTAACTAATCCATCTATCCGACTTCAAACTACTTTAAACTTCTTCAAACTCTCTGGTCCGGCTTTCTCAAGCCAACTTAAAGTTTGTCTCATCAAACTTTTTTTCTAGTTAGCATTACAATGGATAGAAGAAAGGCAGCCTAATAGTAGTGTGATATGTACAGACTCACAATCAGCTCTGCAAAGTTTAGAGAGTGGAAATTCTGTTACAAGACAAGATATTTTGCAGAAGTTATTTAACATAAAACACTTAGGTGTAAGAGTGAGTTTTTTGTGGGTGCCAGCACATGTCGGAGTAAAGGGGAACGAGGAAGCTGACAAGTTGGCAAAGGAGGCGTTGAAAGATCCTGAGATCAACATCAGAGTTAAGATGAGTAAAGCAGAAATTAAGGGGCTGATTGGGACTGAAGTAAAAAAGAGGTGGCAGAAGATATGGGATAATGAATTAAGAGGAAGACATTTGTATAGTATACAAAGTAATGTGGGGGTGGAAAGGACAAGTGTTAATAACAGGAGAAAGGATGTAATTATGACAAGATTGCGTATTGGACATACAGCACTGAATCAAAGTTTACATAAAATAGGAAAACATGAAAGTGGTAATTGCGATAAATGTGGATATCCAGAAACAGTAAAACATATATTACTAGATTGTGTAGCATACAGTAGAGAAAGGCTTGAATTAATTCAGTCTTTAAAGGATAGGGGTTTAAGAAATTATACACTTAAGGAATTATTAGAAGGAACAAATTATACAATACACGAAAAAGTTTTCAAATTTTTAAATGACACAGAACTGGTAAGAAAGATATAATTATTATTATTTTTTTTTTTTCATCAAGTGTATTCTATCAAGTAGTGCTCCATACTCCAATCCAGTAGGTGGCGGATAATGCACCTTAAGTTGGTTTGCCAACCGCCATATAAACAACAGAAGAAGAAGAAGAAGAAGAAGACATAGTAAAGCGACATAAACAACAATGGATGACATACTGCAGATCTTGTTCTTGCTTCTCGGCATGTTTGTCACAAGAAACAAGCGCCGGCATTAGGCGTTTCTCATTACCAAGTAGCCTACGCAAAGAGAATGACTCCCGAGGACGCGAGTCCAGTAATTCTGCTAATGGAACAGCGCGTTCTTGAAAGCGCCACTCAGCTCGCTCTGCTACTCCTGTTATCTCTGTATGTACATTTTAGGCAACAATAAAACGAAATATGTTATAAAACACCACTCTGCTTCTTTTCGATTTTATTAAATACATTTTACACATTATAAGCACACAAATGTGGTTCAGGCAACGCATAGCCCATTCATTTTATTCACTGCATGTATGTAGCCTATATTTATAACAAAACTAAATATAAAACACAACCCTGCCTCTTTTCGTTTATTTAAAAATATTAAACATATTCCAGGCAATATGTGCATTGGTACAAATGCACATATTCCAGGCAATATGTGCATTGGTACAAATGTTGCAATAAACAACATTACAGATGGTCTTGTAATAAAGCAAACAATTAGGTCAAATATACAAAATATTCAATGTTGTCTACATTATATTGCATCTGCAGCAGCATTGTGAACTTTTGTAAAGATACGTTTTAGCCATTAACTTTTAAATGCATCATTATATTCAAATTGCAACCACAAACTCGAGTCTCCATGAAAGACCCACGACTGCAGTTTACGGTGACAGGATGCACGCGACAGATCTGTCCGGTAAAGATGAAGAACATGTCAGCTTGCCTACTCTTTTGCTACACACTCAAAAGTATACTTTTTCTTCACAAAAAGAGTGCATACTTTTAGGGCGTAGAATAAGTAGGCGAATTGGGACGCAATGCACAAATCAAATTTCGAATACCGATAGTATGCGAATTGGGATATCTGATCATCTCCTAACACATGCGACGCAAAACGAGCTCACGTCACGACGTCCGCTGTACTTTTTTGGGACGTACCATTTTAATTGAAAAAGGGGTCTGTTATTCCTACTCACGTCTACCTTAATGAATAACAGTTTAGGCTTGCACAATAATATCCAGATTAAATGTGAATGCAAGGATTGTGAAACATAATTTATTATTCCTTTGCACAACAATGTATCTTTAATGAAGTATGAACGCTGATGATTTGGGTGAAATGCCCTTCATTTATAATGGTATACTATAGTGCTCTCTGCGATCGTTCTTTTCTCTCAGCGATCCACCGCAATGAGGTAAGATTTCTAGGCCTACTGATGCAGATATAACCAAAGCCCCCGAAAATATGATGTTATTCTCGGATGTTTTGACAAAATGTTGAAGTGAAGGCATTGTCTTATGGACTTCATCCCAAGTTCATGGGTTCTGGCTTTGTAATGAGTTTTAAAAGCTTCAGGCTGCTGTTCGTTTAGCTAGTCAAGTTAGTGTTCCACGTTGTCTCGTGCTCGGACCAAATAATCAGACTAAACTCTCATTTATCAACACAGCTGGACTTTTTAAGTTAATAAATACATTTCTAAAGAAATGTTTTGACTTTGCCTAAAATAGAATTTGGTCCCGCTGTTTAAGCTAACGTTATATGGTGTAAAAAAAGATGTAACGTTAACTTAATTTTACATGGTGAAGTAACGTGTTATTACTGGCACTGTTATAATATACGCGGGTAATTAACTGATGTTCGCATGTCAGTTATTTACTTAACCCAACTGTTTACGTTACCAGGATGTTCGTATATACCACAAAAACGTATTTTTAAGGCTTGATTTTGGTTGGCAAGAAAAGTTTTGGAAATACGGAAATTGAAAATTCTTTTTAGGTTTGCATTAAGTCCCATTAAATTTCAGCAACTTTGTCCTAATGTTCCCAGAATGTTTGCCTAATCCATGTACTCTAATAATTTAACATGCTATATTCTGTAATCATCCAGCACTTCGGCAACCATATATAAACTTAATAGTCTGTGCTTGCAAAGTTAACATGGCTGTGTAAGTTTATTTTTTGTTTAGTCATTTTGCTTCCACATAGCTTGAAATGTAAGATATATCATATATGTCTTTTATTATAGACCTACATTATAGCATAGAAATATATCTATATTTTAAAATACAATTAACATTACCTTGTTTTAATAGTGTTTCATATATGGATATAACTATAATATATAATATTGTGCGCAATCTTGTCACGCTCACTGGAGCCTCATCAATTGGGCAAGCATGCGCTGAACAACTCTGAAGTAAACTAACCCTGGAACAGAACCTCCAGATTCTGATTGGCTGTCAATGTTTTTATCGTTCATTAGCTGAAAAAAAAAAACGCTCAAAGTGATTCCACGATATTGTTTATCTGTGCCTGTATAGTTGTGGTGTGGACTCGGCTCTTCTTTTTTATATTTAGAATGATTTTTTTTTAACTATAGCTTTGATTTAAAAAAAAAAAAAAAAACTATGTCTTTATTATTATCATTATAGTCATCATACTTGGTGTCAGTGGTGGGCCGTCAGGGCCAGCAAGGCCTTCTTTGCTGGCCTAAACACTATCAGTCACTGACTTGCACTTAAATATATTTTTTCTCTATGAATGAGTATTAAATTATTCCCAATAGGCAATTCTCTTAATTTCATAGCTTTTCCCATGGTTGTGCTGCTTCCAGTAGTGTATGTTTATGTTAGAGCTTTTATCCTTACAAAAACTTCTGACAAATGGGTAAAACCTAGTGGTTTGAAGGATATTAGCGAAGTTTAAAGGTTTAAAAATTAGAATTGATTAGTATTTGGGGTTGCACTGTAAAATAGTCTTTTTATGTGTCACCAAATGATTCTTGTTTTAAATAGCCTATGCCTAATAAGATTTTTTTTGATACATAAATAATTACACTGAATTACATTTTAGTGGGTCTTCTGTAAATCATGGTAAAAAATGTATGATAGTCATTATTTTTTGTTTAGAAAAATATCAAATTAAACGGGACACATTCTAATGTGAAGAAAAATTAAAGCTGTATTAAACATGTTTATATATATATATATATATATATATATATATACTCGTGTGCGCGCTTGTTCAGGAAGTTAAGTAAATTGCGCATTCTAACTCTTGATATTGATTTATCAAGGAAATATATTGCGATAATTATAGTTATCGTTTTATTGACCGTTCGCAATGACCTGCCCCCTTTAGTTACTGTTGCTATGTCCGACAAGTCACGCAGCTCTCACGCCACACCATGTTCTCACGCAGTGAAAAATACATTGCGGAGCAAAGAGGACATTGACAATGCGCTGACAGACAGGACAGAGCAAGTTACTTTTGATATGAAACAAAGTCTCAACTTTCAAATTTGTTCTTTTTTTGTTTTAGAGAAATTTAAACAAATACCAATTTGTGGCTCTTTAATGTGTCGTTAAACAAAATTCTATACATCTGCTTAAAATTGGTTGATTTTTAATAATTTATGCTTTCATTCCTCTTTAATATTTAGAATTGTCATATGCACTTCCTGTGTTTATTTACCTCTCTAAATAAAAGAACATGAGATGAGTTTGAATTTTAATATTTGATCTTTCAGCATGCTCAGACTGCAGAAGCGTTTGGCATCCAGTGTCTTGCGCTGTGGCAAGAAGAAGGTCTGGCTGGACCCCAATGAAACCAATGAGATTGCAAATGCCAATTCCCGTAAGATTTTTGTTTATTTATTTCTTATGTCAGGTCACAAATGCATCAAGAAACATTTACCATTGCTTATAATAAGCCAATAAAATAAATTGTCACACGCCCTCATGCTTAAAGGACAACTCTGGCGCAAAATGAACCTTTGGTCTAATAACACATTGAACACCTAGTCAACTGTTCTCTGAGATTTGTTTTCATGATAATCGAATGTAAAGAGTTTTATCTCTAAAAACTGTTTAGCGTATAACGCTAGTATATAGGGCATAGAGTAATGAAAAATAAAAATCGCTAGTTAATACCACTAACAAGGCTCAAAATAGCCCAATTTTATAAAGTAATTTGTGACATTTTCCAAAGTGAAACAGTAGCTATGTTTCCATCCACACGTTTTTATCCGAATTAAGTGATATCGAATGAAAAATGCCTTATGGAAACAGTAAAATTCGATTGAATTTCATGAATGTCGACTCAAATGAAATGCGTTCGGTCTCATCGGATTTTATCTTGATCGATATACGGCTTATGCGATAAACGCTGATGGAAACGTTATTTGCCGAATAAATAATGAATTGCGATTACGTTTTAGGTCCTTTTATGGTTGCAACACGCCACAAAACATAGAAGAAGTTTTAGTTCATTTCCGCCCAGTATTTCTGCTCTGTTTGCGCACACATGGCGGGTGTCAACAAAGACAGATGTAAGTTGACAAAGCAAAAAAAATGCTTCAACCAAAGGGTTTCCGTGAGGTGTCTCTGAACCACGATCTCCCAGAACTGTTTGAAATTGGAGCACTGTCGTTCCCACACCACAGGCCGCCTCCGTTGTCGTCTGGCATTTACGTGCATCTGCATCATCATAGCAATGTGTTGATAGCGTCGTTGTTTTCTTATTATAGCTTGTTATTACATGGCTTGGTTGAATTCTAATGAAGAATGCAGTCTGTTATTTCTTGATAACAGACCGCTGCTAAGTATAACACACCGTTGCCATGAAAAACAGAGCTTTGCCATGGACGCAGTTCAGAGACGGAACGGACTATTTTCTTAAGCGGAAGCAATACAATTGTTTTTAAATCAATAAACTCCTTTTTAAATCAATATTTTGTGTCAAATTATTGATTTATTTGGTAGGTAGCCATTAGGGGTGGCACGGTTCACAAAACCCACGGTTCGGTTTGTATCACGGTTTTAGGGTCACGGTTTTCGGTTCTCTACGGTTCTTGTTGTTATTTTTTTTAAAATCTTTAACACTCCAGATATGTACTTTAGCATATGATATATAGCTTAATTATCCACAATTTAGGATACAGTATTAAAAAAAAATTTATATCATGCACAAACTGAATTTGACTTGACTATAAGCACATTATTGGGACCATCTCCGAGGAAAGCTAGGTGAGATTTTGATACAGCAAGAGAGAAGATATTGATGACATGCTTTTCGTTTATTTGGCAAAAAAAGGAGAATGTGTATCACTATAGGAACTTATGTGCATTTTTAGCACACAAAGATTGAAATTTGCATTTATCAAACTGCCAACTAGTGCTGCACGATTAATCGAATCGCAATCGTAATCGCGATGTCAAACCTATGCGATTATATAACGCAAAATGCCGCGATTTTATATGAACACAGCATCTCTTCTTTTTTGTCATCCTTTGACTAGTGTTACATGATCCCGCTCTTATTCTTGCAAATGCCTTAAACCATTTTGCACGACAAGAAGTCAAAAGAGCGCGCTGCCTGTGAATGTCCTGAATGTGACTCACAGAAAAACGCGCGCCAGTATAATGCGCATGCACATACCGCGTGCCAGAATACAGTTCTCTTTCGAGCTTGAACGAACAATAACACACACAATTATGCCAAAATGTCGTTTTGTCGATTATCTTCATAACATAAGAGGAGTCTTATGATGGACAAAAAGAGTTGTGCTTGTGAGAGAATGAGGCGAGAGAATGAGGCGCGTGAGAGATCCGCGTCTCGGCAACGGCTGCTCTTAAAGGGCCAGCAGCGAATAAAGCGTTCCGTCAGTAAAGTTAATCAAAGAACAAAGGGAACAGAAAATTACTCACTGCTCTTGACTAAAGAAGTTTTGTGGGTTTAATAAGGATTAGTCTATATATATAATTTATAATTCATGCAGCGCAGACTGTTTGATAACTTTATTCAATTTCTGTATATAAATCTGTATATAAATCCTCAATCCTACCTGTTAAGACAGGAAGGGCACAGGTAAATATGGCATTTATTATGGGTTTATGTGAGGATTGTTTGAAGTTCACTTAATTTAAAAGCTGTTATTATTATTTTTTAAGCCTAATAAATATTTTAAAAGTTGATAGCTTTCAGTTGTATTGATGGAATCACTGTAATGTTGGATGGCTATAAATAACGTTTAAAATGTGGGGGGTGTCGTCATTTTTATCCAGACATCAATGGTTTATTGATCATTATAGGTGTTATCAATCATTTAGTTGTTGTTGCTAGTTTGAGTTGAGAAATACACATTAATACACAGAATGATCACTAATCTGTGTGTGCATTTTACTTTAGAACCAAGCAAGTTGACTCATGAAACCATTTGTTTATTATATCGCAATCGCATATCGCAATCGCAATATTGACCTCATTAATCGCAATATGACATTTTCCCCAAATCGTGCAGCCCTACTGCCAACTTAAGTGTAGAGAGGAACTCTTAAAACTCTGTCTTTTAAATAAGTAAAAATACATGAAACATAATTTACTATAATTAGGCTATAGCAATAGCAAAGGCCATAATCATAAAGTGAAACATAAGTTCAACCTCAACACAAAAACAGTATCAACAATGCTTCTATTCCCTGAGAGAGGATACATTTTTTTCAATCCAAAATGTTCCCACACACCGGACTTATACGACGCTGGCGCATCCTCGTTAGCCTTCCTTATCTCTCCCACTTGCCATTTCTACGCGTGACGTGACCTACAGCACTCCATACTCCACCTTTACTGGCTTGTTCGACTTGAACCGGCGCTGCACAGAGCGATCGGTTTATGACATCAAAGTACCGTGAGAGTGATTGAAAAGCATACGGAGCTGTCGCTCTCGCGGTACTTTGATGTTATTCACCGATCGCTCTGTGCAGCGCCGGTTCAAGTCGAACAAGCCTCATATGTATGTCCACACGTCTTATTTCGCGCGAAAAGGAAACACACGTCTGAGGTCACATACGGGCACGAGGCTACATTGCGCATGAGTCGAACCGTGAGACGCACACACGCTCCGAACCGAGACAAGCGAACCGAACGGTTCGAGTGTTTTTTCATGTACCGTGCCACCCCTAGTAGCCATGTAATAAGCGGGATAATGTACAGCGAGGCGGTTGTTATAGCGAATGCAAACCCTTCAGGCTAACAACCGCCTCGCATACATTATCCCTTACATATGTCACTATCAGCTGGCACATAAGCACTATTAGGCTACAACTTGTGGAATATTGATTGTTTGTTGGTAGATGGCGCGATCCATTTTGTCTAGCAAAACTTTGTTCGCAAATGTTTGTTTGAATGTTGTGCGATTCAGTGCGAAAATGAATGGAAACACCTTAAAATGTCTCAAATCAAAGATTCTGTTTTGCGTCAGATATCAACGCAGAGAGAGAGTATAAGACAGTAGAGCTGCACGATTAATCTTTAAAAGATCTCGATCTTGATTCAAACACCCACGCGATCTTATTCCTAAATGACAAAAACTTCACACCGGAACATTCAAATCTGTTTGTGCTGTCGTTGACCCAGAAAGAGCAGTTGTCAATGCCCAGCGCCTGCGTGACTCGTCATAGACACAAACAGAGAGAAGTAGCTCCGGCAACAATGTTCTTCCGCAAGACGCATGCAGTTCTGTTTATTAATTGCTAGAGTGCTGATTCATCCAGTAATGAAACAAGTGAAGTCTTTATGAATCAATCATTCAAACTGATTTAAAAAATATTCTGTTCTACACACATCTTGCATGTATGTTCAAGCATATTCTACCCCTTCTGATAGGGTTTTCTCCACTGCTGGAGATACAATAAGCTAGGAGAGGTCCCAAATTATGTTTATTTTCCTTCAGAAAAATTAATTATTTCTGCAAAAATTGCTAAATGTTGAATTTGTTGACATTACTAGTCTGTTAAACTCATTTGACAAGGATAAGAAATAAACACAAAAAGGATTGTGCATTTTTCCCTTACTATTATTTTCTGTTAGTAGTTTTAATAATTTTTATTGAATGGGAAACAAAACCGGAATCGGTATCGGAACTGGAAAATTTCTTACGATTCCCAACCCTATTGATTTGTCCGTCTGTCTTATGTTGATGCATTAATTTCTATTATGTAGTAAATCTATTTAATTTATGACCCTTTTAAAAAGAATTACCTGTAAAAAAAAATTTGAAGCCTAATGTATAGGAATGTCCCTTGCCTATCTCAAGAATTGGTATCAAGGCTGAATACGTTTTTAAAAAATAATTTTTTTATCTGATCTGTGTCTGCTATCTTGAGCCCGATCTTTTATTTTGCATCAGCTGTCACATAGTTGTCGTGCAGTAGGTGGCAGAAATTTGGTTTTGCCAAACGCCATTAAAAGAAAAAGAACCTCAAATGTGCTTGTGTGACACGAGAACCAACGAAGTCTGTTCTAGCGTGCCACAGACAGCGTTTCCCCTAGGATTTTTTTCGGGGGGGGGGGGGGGCTCTAGAGTGAGCTGAAATGACAAGTGCACATAAATTTGGTAAATAAATATAAACAACATTTATTTACATTTCACACAACTATTTACAACACAATTTAGATGGCAACTTCTTGAATCTGCAATCCTATTACACCATTTTTCACAAATAAAGTAATTGTTTAAAGGAGGTAAACACTGTAATAGGGCACTCAGTAATCTGGTAATTTCGTGCACACTGGTAATCACATTTTTTTAAAATAAAGACAAAGTAACGCTAATTTTACATACAGCACACAGTGAAAACGATATGAATATGACACAGTGGGCAACTGGATATATTATAAATATTATGTTTAAAAATTAAGGGGTTAACGTTTTTCGATCGCGGTCTCCTGTGAAGCTGATCTTCTGTTCGCATTCACTCACTTCTGTGACTGTCATTTGCAGTAACACGTTTATGCAGGCTACAAATGCACACCTCACGATATCACAGCTGGATTCGATTAAATCTGCAAGGTTTGTGAAATTAAATGTTCATTAGATATTCAGAGATTTGTTTAAATGATGTAGATGCCAAGGTTATTATAGTTTTGCATTTTTCATTAGTTTTTATTTTTATTTCGTTTTGACTTTTTGTTTTCAAATTCAGTTTAGTTTTAATTAGTTTTTAAAGTGGGTTTGCTAGTTTAGTTTATATTTTTTGAAAAGGCTTAGTTTTAGTTTAGTTTTTATTAGTTTTAGTGTTAGTTTTAGTCTTTTTTTTTGTAATTTGGGTTATTTGTCAGGGGCAAGATTCAAAAAGGTCTGAAAAAAGTATTGTGTAATAATACCTCAAAAACATACAATTTTCGAAAATGTATTCAACAATAACACCAGTAGCTACATAAAATGTACATATGGGCACAAATATGTAAACAAGACTCCGCAGTAAGTGCAAAATGTGTAAGTGACGTGTGCCAGGAAAAAACCTAAATAGCCAACAGACTAAAGAAGACACATGAACAGCATGTATTCAACACATTTTTGAGCCACACAAGACATTGCTGTCAGTGTCAGGAGCTCAATCTCTTTACCTCTTACAAAATCCACACATCTTCTATACAAAATTCACACCCTATAAAAATTCCACAGCTGTACAATTTTCACACCCTATACTAAATTTACCCTATACAATACTCATCTGGATTGAAGCAGCAAATATTTAGCCTGGATGCCAGCCCGAACCCCACCCACAACATTTTTTGGTCGGGAAGTTCGGTCTGGACTCGATCCATTGAGGAGTAATTATGATCGGTTCAGAATTAGTCGGGCCAATCAAATTGCCAGGGCGGGCTTTATACGATGATGGACAGATGATCTGCAGTTACGTAATCATCACGTTATCAAAGAGCGCTTGGGTTGAACTGGTTTCCCTCAAAGATGACTGCAGCTGGAGAATTGAGATGTATAGATTCCGCTATTGCGTCTGTTGTAAAAGAAATCGACAGCGCATTTGTTAAAAATCCCAATTAGTCACTCTGTTGGAAGACACGCCCACTTCCTGGAACTTCCTTCACCTGAGGATAATTACCTTACTAATCAACCTCACTAGTGTGTCTCTCTTTGTGCTGACTGTTTGCTCCTCAGCTTGCTGCATGTGTTTGCTATGACTTTGTAAGTTTATTCAAACTTTCTGTATTGATATTAATTTGATAACTGTTGATTTGTTTAAAGATTTTCTTTATGGTTATGTGAATGTATACTTATTATTATAATTTGTATCAGTAAAGTTAACTTTGTTTGATTGTAGACACCAGCAATATGCAGCAATTGTAAAGCCATATTAAGGAAATCGGAGAACCAAGAAAGAAAGCAAATGGCAATAAATCAATTGAGAAGTAACTTCTGGACTCATTCCATTGTGTTCTAATCGACACACCATTCTGGTAGCACTCATCCTTAACCAGTCAAACACCAAATATTATACATGGTCCTTCGAGCCGGAGAGGCTGCTGGAATGGAGTCAGAAGATAACCCTGGGAAACTGAAGCGTTCAACTAGGCATGTGAGGCCTCCGGTGTGGCATCAGGATTATGAAATGGTACATCCCCACTCTTCTGCTACAAATGTTCGAGGTCAATTACAAGGAGGAGGGAATCAAGAAGCCTTGCTACCATCTGAAAACACTGATGTGAAGTCTCTGACCGAGGAGGTCAAACAGATGAAAGCATGTTGATGAATTTGGGAGAAATGATGAAGAATATGCAGGACCAAGGTGAATGTTCTTCCTTTAATTCTGATTCACAAAGCTTGCGGGCTGCATCTCATGAGAGACGGGCATGAGAGGGAGATCCATCAGTGGACTTTAGGACATCCTTTGTGCAGGAGCTAGGAGAATGTCTGCGTCAACATCAGGGAAAGAGACAAAGCCTACCTCCTCCCTCACCACCAAGGTTGAGTAGACCAAGCACTCTTCCATCTCCACCGGCCTCTATGCTTCCCACACCCTCTGCCCGATCTAGTAGAGAACCAACGGACATGCATGCAGGCCTAAACGTTCATGCACGTCCTGAGCCATCAGTTCCCTGTCAGAGGAACTCAACTTTACAACACCCAATGAATGTGCATCCGATTCCACATTACCTGAATCGGCCACGAGGTGTCAATCAAGACTTATCTCAAACCTACGATTTTGGTCATCCAGGACTTTATCCCAGTGACCCTCAGTTAGCGAGGAGCGATGCCTACCAATATAGTCAAATGCCAGGAAATCCTTTCTACTTTCCAGGCCCTTTATGCCCTCCATGGATGCCACCGCCTTATGTTCAAAATGGTGGAGTATTTAGGTCTCTGTATTTCCCTTATCCTTTTCCTGATCTGCCATATGCCCTACCTGTCCATCCAGAGTATGTGGCTCCACTAGCTGCCGCACGACAATCTCCTCAGGCTCCCCACAGGCCTGTACCAGCTCCACCGATTAGAGTGACAGCTTCTGCTACTAATCCCCTAGTCATGCCTGCTTGTAGTTCTCGCCATTTGCCTATGGACCCAGCACTAGTCGATCCTGGTAGGCACCTAGAAGAGTATGCAGCCAGTCACCCTAGAAATGTTCAGTGCCATTCTGTTGCTGATATGATTCCCACAGTCTCGGCGTCCCAGTCTCATGAAGCACCTGCGGATTGGGTGCATTCTCCCCGTAGGGTTCATTCTACGACAGCTGCTCACTCCTGTCTTCCAGCCCAGTCAGCAGTTCCTGTGTCCTACATATCAGTGCCCCCTGTTCAGCTCGGAAGGTCAGCATATGAGAGGCCTTCATTTCCGTTTTTTAGAAGAGAAGACCCTCATGAGTTTGCAATGCTAAATATGGCTTTGGAGAACTTATTGCCACTTGAGGAAAATGAGCAGTATAAATATCATATTCTTCTTGATCATTTGAAATTGGATTCAGCCCGTCATCTTGCCCTCGCTTATGCTCATCATCCACAGCCTTACACTACTTCTTTAAAAGGTACTGCCAACCCCACCATCTGGTGTTAAGAGAAATTACTTCTGTCCAGAGCCTTCCAAATGTTCGCTCTGGAGATTCTCGAGGATTCAGTCAGTTTGCCGTACGCATTAGAGCTTTGGTAGGCATGCTTCAGTCCTGGGGCCATGACGAAGGTGCAAGGGAGCTGGCCTGTGCGTCCCATGTCCATCAGCTGCTTAGTAAGCTCCCCGCTGACCAGGTTGCCAGTTTTGCCAGACAAACCCGACTATTAAGACCAGATGTACCGTATAATCTGATAGGCTTTGCCAATTGGCTAGAGGAGGAAGCAGAATGTCAAAGTTTGGCTGTTCAAGTGAGTGAGTCATCACGGAGGGTCACAGGGCCACTGGCCAGAGATCATTCCACCGCCACTTTCTTTCAGGGTATAAGTCAGGAAGAGAGTGCTAGAGATCATATCCAGAATCAAAGCACTAATCCTTGTGTGAAATTCTCCAGTGAATCTGCATCCCCATCCTGTGCTTTCTGTAACAGTCAAGCTCACCATCTTAGTCGGTGTCCTGGATTTCAAGAATTTGATGCAGCAGCCAAGGAAAAGTGTATTACGGATAATGGCCGCTGCTGGAAGTGTGGACGTTCCCATCGTTCATCTAACTGCAACTTAAAGAAAGGCTGCCCCCAATGCCAAGTTCGGCATTTAGGAATCCTGCATGAAGTGAATACCCGTAAAAGTGAGCAACAAATTCTCTATCTGAGTAGGCCCAGTGGATTCAATTCTGTACTCCTTAAAGTGGTAAGAGTTGTCTTGACTCATAACGGGAAATCTCTGGAGACCTATGCCATTCTGGACGACGGTTCAGAAAGAACCATGCTCCTGTCATCTGCTGCGGAGAGTTTGGGCCTCTATGGGGCGGCGGAGACCTTAATCTTGCGCACAATCAGACAGGGCACAGAGAAAATTGTGGGTGCTACAGTGTCATTTTCAATTTCATCAGCTTCCCAACAGCAGAAGAAATATGAAATCAAAGATGCTTTCACTGCTAAGCAACTAGATCTACCTGAGCAGACTTACCCTATCACCACTCTGCAGAGACGTTATCAGCACCTCCAAGGCTTGCCGTTGCAGGAGTTCCATAAGATCAGACCATTGCTGTTGGTGGGTGCAGATCATTCTCATCTCTTGTGCTCTACGGAATGTGTGAGATTTGGCCCCCCTGGAAGTCCAGCTGCCCTGCACACTTGCTTAGGATGGACGTTGCATGGTCCGACCTCTCTGGTGCAGGAATCCAGCTCTGATACCCGGTGTCTTCTTACTTCGCTTGACAAAGACCAGTTACAGAGGGATGTGGAACGATTCTGGCAGATCGACATATTTCCATATTCTAAGAATCCTAAAGCTATTATCCGGTCCAAGCAGGATCAGCAAGCCTTTGAGTGCCTAGAGCAACAAACAGAGCGCCATGAGATTAATGGAATACAGAGATATGCCACTCCTTTGCTCAGAGTCAAAATGCCCCCTTATTACATGCGCCTCCTGAAGCAGCCCTGCCAACTTTACGTTGCATTGAGCGACAGTTATCCAGGAACCCAGAGCGTGCAGTCATCTATGAGCAGGAGATCCAAAAACTTATTGATGCTGGGTATGTCAAGAAACTGAATTCATGGGAAGTGGGAGAAAGTCATGAGTCCTGGTATATACCCCATCATTTAGTGGAGCACAATGGCAAACACCGCCTGGTGTTTAATTGTTCTTACCAGTACCAGGGTGAAAACCTTAATGCTTACCTGTTGCCAGGTCCAACGTTAGGCCCTTCCTTGCTTGGAGTCCTCATCCGTTTCCGAGAGCATCAGGTTGCCATCAGTGGGGATATTAAAGGAATGTTCCATCAAATCCGCTTGCTACCCACTGATAGGCCCCTGTTACGCTTTCTTTGGCGTAGCATGAAGAGAGATATCCCCCCTAAAGTTCATGAATGGCAGGTCTTGCCTTTTGGCACTACGTGCAGTCCATGTTGTGCCATATACGCGCTCCAAAGGCATGCTCAGAGTCTTGCGGCAGAACATTCTGATCTTCAGACTTCAGTCCTGAGTGCCTTTTACGTGGACAACTGCTTACAAAGTCTACCTTCTGCTCTTGAAGCTAAAGCCATGGTCAACAAACTGCGCTCCACTTTGAGGGTGGTTTCGAAGTTCGTCAATGGGCCAGTAACCATGCCTCTGTAATCAATCATTTACCTGTTGAAGCACGGTCTGTCCATTCTGAGCTATGGTTGAGTTATGACTGCTCTGACCCGTGTGAGGGGACTCTTGGACTTACCTGGCATTGTTTGCATGACACCTTGAGCTTCAAACACCGCCCAGTGGAGTACACAGTCCTCACCATGCGGATCCTATATCGTATTCTTGCCCGGCAGTATGACCCTCTCGGGTTTATCATTCCATTCACCACTCGTGCAAAAGTCATGCTCCAACAACTGTGGATGAAGCCAGCTAGGGAATGGGATGATCCAGATATCCCAGAGGGCATCAGATTGGCTTGGACCACATGGGAGGAGGAGTTACCGGGAATAGTTAACATCCAAGTTCCCCGGTGGTATAACTCAATAGGAACCGATGAGATGGGTGGCACTCGAGAGCTTCACCTGTTTTATGACGCCTCCAAACAGGCATATGGGTCAGTTGCCTATCTTCGTGTCACAGATAGACATTGAAATGTGTCCGTTTCCTTTGTTATGGCCCGTTCTAGGGTAGCCCCAAAGAAGACCATATCCATTCCACGTCTTGAATTGTGTGCGGCTTTAGCCGGGTCCCAATTGGCTTACTTTCTGCAAAGAGAACTTACCCTGTCCATTAATGATGTCATGCTTTGGTCCGATTCCACCACCATTTGCTCTGACAACTGTAGATATAACGTCTTTGTGGCAAACCGGATCACAGAAATCCTTGAGTACACTCAGCCTGAACAGTGGAGGTATGTGGATACCAACAATAATGCTGCCGATGACATCACAAGGGGCAAGAAGTTGATAGAACTCATCAATACCAGTCGCTGGTTCTCAGGGCCATCTTTCCTGTACTTACCCACAGATCAGTGGCCGAAGTCTCCAGTTTTTCCTTCCAATGAAGCAGTGCCAGAACTGAGAAAATCACTGTTCTGTGGACATGTCCAGCAGTCTGACAGCTTATTAAAATCTGACTATTCCCAGTTTAGCACCTGGACAGCTTTACTTGATGCTACTGCTGAGAGTATACAGCTGGACTCCACCAAGCCCAAACATGTTCAAGCAGAGCTCCATCTACTCTGTCAAGCTCAAAAGGAGGATTTTCCTGAAGAATATAGGTTACTCCAAAGTGGCCGAGATGTCCCTCCTCAAAGTCGCCTGGCTGAATTAGCCCCAGAATATGACCCGGCTACAGGATTGATTAGAGTGGGCGGCCGACTCCGTCAGAGTGAGGATCTTGAGCCTGATATTATCCATCCAATTGTTTTGGATCTTAAGAATCATATTACCTCACTGATCAACTTGGGAATTGATTCTTCTTTGCGTCACCCTGGGCCACAAAGAGTGTTTGCCCATCTTCGGCGGAAATACTGGGTTTTTACGTGGCTGTCAAGCTGTGAAGAGGGTTCAGCAAACATGTGTAGATTGTAAGAAATGGAAAGGCTCTCCCTCTGTTCCTCGCATGGCGGACTTGCCTGCCTCTAAACTCCGTCTCCATAAACCCCCCTTCTGGTCAACTGGTATGGACTGTTTTGGCCCTTTCACCATCAAGATAGGCCGAAGGCATGAGAAGAGATGGGGCATTCTTTTTAAATGTCAGACCACCCGATGTGTCCATCTTGAGCTCCTGTCTAGTCTTGACACTGACCGTTTCCTCCTGGCCCTTCGGCGATTCGTAGCCCGGCGAGGACGTCCTCATGAACTTATATCCGACCAGGGCACAAATTTCCGAGGTGGCGAAAGGGAGCTCAGAGAAGCCTATGCTCTACTTGCCCCTACACTTCAAGAGAAACTGGCACAGCAGCAGATCAACTTCTCATTCAATCCGCCACATGCTCCTCACTTTGAAGGAACATGGGAACGTGAGGTGAGGTCTATTAAAAATGCCCTGCGTGTTACTTTGGGAACTCAAGTTGTGACCGAGGAAGTCCTTCACACTGTAATTATAGAAGTGGAAGAGATAATGAATTCAAAACCCCTTGGCTACGTGTCATTGAACCTCTCGGACACGGATCCGATAACGCCAAATATTCTTCTGATGGGGCGGCGAGACGCGTCCCTTCCACAAGTAATGTATGCTGACTCTGAGCTCTTGACCCATAGGAAGTGGAGACACAGTCAGATCCTGGCTGACAGGTTCTGGGTTAGCTTTATCAAGGATTATCTCCCAAGCCTTCAGTCCCGTCAGAAGTGGAAAACGGATGGTCCCTCTATCTCAACTTCTGCTGTGGTCATGGTGATGGATCCTCAGCTCCCTCGTAGTTCCTGGCCCATAGGGACAGTCTCTAAGGTCCTGCCCAGTTCTGATGGCCGCATTCGAGTGGCTGAGATCGTCATAAATGGCAAACAATTTATCCGTCCAGTTAGCCGATTAATCGTTCTTCCTGCCTTTCCCACTGATCCTACTGTATGAGTGGGATTTCTTTGGACAAATATGTTGTCATATTTGGGGGCGGCTGTTAAAAATCCCAATTAGTCACTCTATTGGGAGACACGCCCACTTCCTGGAACTTCCTTCACCTGAGGATAATTACCTTACTAATCAACCTCACTAGTGTGTCTCTCTTTGTGCTGACTGTTTGCTCCTCAGCTTGCTGCATGTGTTTGCTGCGTCTATGACTTTGTAAGTTTATTCAAACTTTCTGTATTGATATTAATTTGATAACTGTTGATTTGTTTAAAGATTTTCTTTATGGTTATGTGAATGTATACTTATTATTATAATTTGTATCAGTAAAGTTAACTTTGTTTGATTGTAGACACCAGCAATATGCAGCAATTGTAAAGCCATATTAAGGAAATCGGAGAACCAAGAAAGAAAGCAAATGGCAATAAATCAATTGAGAAGTAACTTCTGGACTCATTCCTGTGTTCTAATCGACACACCATTCTGGTAGCACTCATCCTTAACCAGTCAAACACCAAATATTATACAGCATTCATCTTAAAAGATGAACAGAGAACTGCAATCAAGGCATTTGTCGATCGGAAAGATGTGTTTGCCGTCCTTCCTACGGGATTCGGCAAAAGATTATTTTATCAGCTGGCTCCGATGGTCGCTAAGAAGATGGGACGCAATGAAAACCCTGTGGTCGTTGTGGTTTCTCCTTTGGTCTTACTCATGGAGGACCAAGTAAAAGAAGCAACACTCATTATTTTACTACTTCTTCCAGCGTGCGTGTAGTTGAGTTTTGTTGACAACTTTGCGTAGCTCATAAAAAAAACACTTACTGCGTTGCTCTGATTGGTTGTAGGTCTATCCAATTGAGTGAAGAGTTTTTTTTTTTCTGGTTCGGTTAAGACATGCCTCATAATCAAAACCCTATGGAGCAGTATCAGACTCACATTCTGACTAGAATATGAGTATGACGAAGTCAGGCTAGCAAATATTCAGTGTAAGAGTAAAAAAATGACATAACATTATTTAATATTTGAATCACAGCTTATGTTTTGACATCGACAACCCAACTGCATTTTACCTCAAACTCGCGACTAGTTAACTTTCTAGAGAAGGCACAATCGCTTCTCGGGTCGACATTAACACACTGACAAAATTGTATTCAGAATTAAAAATATTTTTTATAGCACTTTTTAATGTGTGATTGTGTAAAGGTGTTCACGAGATACCAACCTTTCGCGAACTTGCTTTCAACGAACACTCGTTTTCATGGAGACGCAGTGTGCAAGGAGGGGAGGGGCTGTGTGTGTGTGCGTGTATGTGAGAGAGACGCGTGAGTGACAGAGAGACGGAGGGAGAGCAGGTAAAGGAAATGCAGCTGAACGAATACTCTACTCTTACGTTATTTGCTCTATGAAAGACATTGACAAAGACGAAAACTAAGGACATTTACTCTTATTATTTTATTAGGGGCCAAGCACCGAAGGTGCGGAGGCACCTATTGTATCTGTTCCGGTTCTTATTAGGGGCAAAGCACCGAAGGTGCGGAGGCACCTATTGTAACTGTTCCCGTTCTTATTAGGGGCCAAGCACAGAATGTGCGGCGGCACCTATTGTATCCATTGGCGTTCTTATTAGGGGCCAAGCACCGAAGGTGCGGAGGCACCTATTGTATCTGTTCCGGTTCTTGTTAGGGGCCAAGCACCGAAGGTGCGGAGGCACCTATTGTAACTGTTCCCGTTCCTATTATTAGGGGCCAAGCACCAAAGGTGCGGAGGCACCTATTGTATCTGTTCCGGTTCTTATTATTAGGGGCCAAGCACCGAAGGTGCGGAGGCACCTATTGTATCTGTTCCGGTTCTTATTAGGGGCCAAGCACCGAAGGTGCGGAGGCACCTATTGTATCTGTTCCGGTTCTTATTTAGGGGCCAAGCACCGAAGGTGCGGAGGCACCTATTGTATCTGTTCCGGTTCTTATTTGGGGCCAAGCACCGAAGGTGCGGAGGCACCTATTGTATCTGTTCCGGTTCTTATTAGGGGCCAAGCACCAAAGGTACGGAGGCACCTATTGTATCTGTTCCGGTTCTTATTATTAGGGGCCAAGCACCGAAGGTGCGGAGGCACCTATTGTATCTGTTCCGGTTCTTATTAGGGGCCAAGCACCGAAGGTGCGGAGGCACCTATTGTATCTGTTCCGGTTCTTATTATTAGGGGCCAAGCACCGAAGGTGCGGAGGCACCTATTGTATCTGTTCCGGTTCTTATTATTAGGGGCCAAGCACCGAAGGTGCGGAGGAACCTATTGTATCTGTTCTGGTTCTTATTATTAGGGGCCAAGCACCGAAGGTGCGGAGGCACCTATTGTATCTGTTCCGGTTCTTCTTCTTCTTCTTCTTCTTCTTCTTCTTCTTCTTCTTCTTCTTCTTCTTCTTCTTCTTCTTCTTCTTCTTCTTCTTCTTCTTCTTCTTCTTCTTCTTCTTCTTCTTCTTCTTCTTCTTCTTCTTCTTCTTCTTCTTCTTCTTCTTCTTCTTCTTCTTCTTCTTCTTCTTCTTCTTCCGACTGGGCGTCTATGGCAGCCCATAGAACCGTATCCGGGAAAGTTGTTCCGGTTTGACATTCTGATAGAGGACAGTCCCAACAGTAATTGCACCAATTTTGGTGTCTCTAACTCATTGCCTCTAGCGCCACCACCTGTCCAAAATTTCAAAATCATTATGCTAATAACTTTTGAGCTGTAAGGCCTATCAACAAAATTCTTTTTTTCCTCTGATTCCTGAGCTAATGACGATTCGATCCCACCCTATGATGTCATTTTCCGTCATAAAAATATGGCCGCCATTTTGAATTGTTTAAAAAACCTACTTTTGCGAACTCGTCCTAGACGGTTTGTCCGATTCTCACCAAAATTGCACCAGATCATCCCCAGGCAGTGCCGACAAAAAGTTATGGAATTCAAGTTGATTCGCTTAACGGTTTTCGATAAACGCGCAAATTAATTTTACGTAGCGCTTGCAAAAACAGACGTAAGGCTGTATCTCCGCAACGCTTAATCGTATTCAGACCAAACTTGGTACATGTCATCACAAGCAAGACCTGAGGCTACATGCTGCGTTTCGGCGCAGCGCCACCTACTGGTCCGGAGATATGAAAAACGGCTATTTTCGCTCATAACTTCTGAACGGCTTGTCCAAAAATCATAGAAGTGGTCTCTTTAGATTCAGGGCGTCATGCCGAGTCGACTGATATCCAATTTTCCCAGATCGGCCATTTTGGCTGTCGGCCATTTTGAATTATGTGCAAAAATGCTGTATTTTTTTAACGCATTAACGAATTGTTACGAAACTCAGTATGGGTCATCAGTACGATGCCCTGAAGGAGCCTGTGAAGTTTCGAAACAGCGCCACCTAGTGGTCAAAAGTTACAATCAAATTTCCAAAAATGCTAATAACGTGAAAAAATGTGCTTATTGCAATGACACTGGTCTTAATAGATTCCATGGGTCATGCCGAGAACATAGATACCAAGTTTGATGTATTTGGACGAACTTCCTGTCCGCCATCTTTATTTACTTTCAAAACCTTCTTTTTCGAACTTCACCTAGACCATTCGTCCGATTTTCACCAAAATCGAATCATATCATCTCCAGACCGGGTCAGGCCAGGGGGATCCATTTGCAGCTTTTTATTAAGAAAGGTCAAGACAGGCAGGGTGAGCAATGGCAAACAGGGCATAACAGAAAAGGCAGAGACAAACTAGGTTGACAGGCAAGGGGGAAAAACCTCCAGATAAATACTGAGCTTCTGGATTTACAGATTTAAGTGCTGCAAAACAGATTGACCTATGACATCCTATGACATTAAAAATGATTCTAAATTTAAATTATCTCATATATATGGCTATTGTGATTCACGATCATAGGCCCTGTCCAAAATGGTACACTTCATATGAATTTTCGGTCTTGTGTACTTATTTCATGTGTCCGTTAAATCCATGAGACCGTAGGGCGACAGTGAAAGCGGTGTTACGTATTTGCACGTCGTGCACAGTAACCCTAAAGGCACCGGGGTGGCAGTGCCACCGGCTTGTTTATATATGTATATATATATATATATATAGCTGCGGGCAGCGATGAAGGGCCAAAGCTGGTGGCACCGCCACTCCGGTGCCTTTAGGTAACTAAAGGCACCGGGGTTGCTGTGCCACCAGCTTGGGCCCGCAATCGCTGCTTGCAGCTATATATATATATATATATATATATATATATATATATATATGTTTAGGGCCCAAGCCTTGAAAAGGCGAAGGCCCTATTGTTTTCCTAAGGATTATTAGGGCCCAAGCCCAAAGGGCGAAGGCCCTATTGTTTTCCTTAGGATTATTTATTATTATTATTATTATTATTATTATTATTATTATTATTTTTTTACTACCTTTTGGACACTTTTGGAGGCCTTAACATGCTCAAAAACTCCTGAAACTTTGCACACATGTCAGAACCCGCGGCCATCAGGGCCGGGCTGAAGATGGTACCCGGGCGTGGCAGGGGGGCTCGACAGCGCCCCCTGGAACGGGGTCCGAAAACATGGTCCATAAATCAAACAAGCTTGCATGTAATAATATGAAACTCGGTACACATGTAGATCTCCTCGTTTCATATATACTTCACACTCTTACTTTTTACCCCAGCCCAACAGGAAGTCGGCTATTTAGGGTTGTTGGTAAAACACACGCAATGGAATGTGAAATACTCCTCCTAGAGAATTCAAACAAACGGCACGAAACTCGGTCAGCATGAAGTCAAGACATTGAGGATGAAAGTTTGCGAGGGGATTTTTGATATCTCGAACGGTTTGGCCGTGGCGAGGAAACAAAATTATGGCGAGAAACGTGAAACAGGAAGTGTGTCATAACTACTCCATACATTAACTGATCTTGATGAAACTTCAACAGTGTGTTCGTTGTAAGAGCCCGATCACATGGATGTGACTATTGTGAGTCAAAGTTATAGCGCCACCAACTGGCAGCAGGAAGTGTGTCACTTCCTAAATGCTTTGAAATCACCCTCTTATTTTTACCCGATTTGCTTCAAACTTTATGTGTATAATGTAAACACACGGCAGATGTAGACCTGTGAAAGGATTATTGATATCTTAGATACTGTTGCCGTGGCAACACATCAAACTTTAATATTCTTGTTTGATGCTTTTGAGACTCTTAGCATGCTTGAAATTGCATGAAACTCGACAGACACAGGTATGCATATGGTTCAGATCAAGTCGGACAACTTTCTAATTAACTGTCATTAGCTCAGACCAAGAGGAAGTTAGATATTTTGGTTTGAATGTGGATGTTTCTGAGAATTTTCTCTCCCTCTCCCTCTGACAGAGAGAATGCACCCTGCCATTCGTGTGTGTCTGTGTCTGTGTGGGGAGGGGGGGAGGGGCTCTTTTAGTTTAAACACAAAATTATACATAGGGCCATACTGCCCTCTTGTGTCCAAAATTATATTTATATATACATTATACATATATTTGGTATGTGACTGAGGACCGAGAGCTTTTAAATACGGGACATTGATAATGGCCACGTGCAGAGCGCTCGAGGGAATTCCTATGGAAGTTCTGCTCGCTCATCGCCGTGGACGCGCACCGTTATGAATGCCCGTGCAGCCGTTAGTTTCATTTTAAAATTAGCGCCTTTTCTGGGGCCGATTGCTTGAATTGTGAGTTCAATAGCCTATTATTCTTCATGGAAACCACAACAACAAAAGAGTATAAAAGTTTGGTGTGAACGCAGCATAATGAACAAGCTGCGATCTCAAGATTGCAATGCTGGAGTGTGTGTGTGTGTGTGTGCGTGTGAGAGAGAGGCGCGGGCGAACTGTGTGTGTGTGTGTGTCTGTGTGGGGAGGGGCTCTTCGAGTGATAGTTATTATACAAAATTATACATAGGGCCTTACTGCCCTCTTGTGTCCAAAATGATATTTATACATATATTTGGCAAGTATGTGACTGAGGACCGAGAGCTTTTAAATACAGACGTCCACACGGACATTGATAAGGGTTGCGCTTGCAGAGCGCTTGAGGGAATTCCTATGGAAGTAGGAATGAACTAAAAAACGTTCGCTCTGTTCTGCTCGCTCGTCGCCATGGACGCGCACCGTTATGAATGCCAGTGCAGCCGCATACTTTTTAGTGTCACTTTAAAATTAGTGCAATAACGGGGCCGATTGCTTGAACTGTGAGTTCAATAGTCTATTATTTTTCACGGAAAACACAACAACAAAAGAGTACAATGATAGATTCGCTTAAATAGGGGCTTTTACATAAAATAGCCTATTCCGTCATCATCTTTTCAGTCAGCTCTTCACTCTCGTGATTAATGAAATTTGACTCCTGTTGCTGATATTTGCTGCAACTTTCGTTCCGCTCACAATTTAATAAGCAAACACGCTTCAAATGTGTTTTTATTTTATTTTTGTGTATATATATATGTGTGTGTATATATATGTGTGTATATATATATATATATATATATATATATATATATATATAGCTTATGTTTCAAATATGAGTTAATTAACAATCGTTGGAAAGAATGATACTTTTAATATCACTAAACCGTCATTAGGTGCCGCCAGGCGACCGTCTTAATGAGCGAGTCATTGATTCATTCGTTCAAACGATTCGTTCGAACGGCTGAGTCATTCATGAATGAGACAGATTATGGATTGGTCGTTGAATCTTTGAGTCAACCGATTCGTTCAAAATGCTGAATCATTCAGTAATGAGAACGCGTTGCTGTGAGATGCTCGATGGTTCTGCTGTGATCTTTGTTTAACTATTTTCGCTGCTGAAACAGAAAAAAAAGTCAATATTGCATCTAAAATGTAAGTGATTTGACGTGTGTGTGTGTGTGTGTGTGTGATTGTGTCTGTTACAGTGATTGTTTAACCCTTGTTAAAGTTTAGGCCTTGTCTTTTTGGATATATATCTTTTTATATAAAAAAAAATAGCATACAACCCATGTATTTTAAATGTATTGTTTGCTTTAAATTACATTGAGATTTGTATGTTTGGTAATTGAACCTGAATGAATTATAAATGAATGTGCTATATTTCAGATCATATATTTGTTTTCCTTAAAATTTGAACTAACACTAACTTTATTCTCATCTGAATGATAGATTATTTATTTATGTATAAAATAAAAACACATTTGATTTTTCTTTTTTAATCAATGTAGAATGTGTAACTGAAAAAATAAACAGATTAGGGCTCTGATCGAGGACAATAAATGAAAACCAATGCAATATGATGAATGTCCAAAAGATTTTTTTTTGCTTTTAAACTATGTGTGTGTGTGTGTGTGTGTGTGTGTGTGTGTGTGTGTGTGTGTGTGTGTGTGTGTGTAAGAGATTTCGGTTGGGTGACAGTTGTAGTTTACAGTTTGACAAAAGCACAATGTTGTGTTTTATTGTGATTGTACACAAATATAAGTAAACACTTTGCAGTTTGAATAATGTCCTGTATGAACAAAAGGACGGGGTATGTTTTTATGTCTACATTGTTCAATCACGCCTCACACACACACACACACACACACACACACACACACACACACACACACCAACTATTTTTCTAATCAGATCAGGCAAGTAATATTCTGTCTTGGCACACTTCATATAACTTTCAAACTTGTGTACTTATTTCATGTGTGCATTAAGTCCATGAGACCGTAGGGTGTCTCATTTTTCATTTTAGGTTTCAGAAGGTTGCTCACGCATACTTTGTGGTTGATATGTGCCCTCAATGCACACTTTTGCAGAGCCCACACCAATGCAAGCTCTACAGCACACATCTTCTCAAAGGTCAAAGCGGAGTTACGATATTGCCCGTCATGCACAGTAACCCTAAAGGCACCGGGGTGGCGGTGCCACCGGCTTGTTTATATATATATATATATATATATATATATATAAATATAGCTGCGAGCAGCGATTACGGGACAAAGCCGGCGGCACCGCCACTCCGGTGCCTTTAGTTAGGGCCCAAGCCCTGAAAGGGCGAAGAGCCCTATTGTTTTCCTTAGGATTATTATTTTTTTTTTTTTTAGGGCCCAAGCCCTGAAAGGGCGAAGAGCCCTATTGTTTTCCTTAGGATTATTTTTTTTTTTTTTTTTTTTTTTTTCTATTTTTCTTACGACTATTCGGGCACTTTTGGGGCCCTTAACGTGCCCGAAAACTCTTGAAACTTTGCACGCGGGTCAGAACCCGCGGCCATCAGGGCCGGGCTGAAGCTGGTACCCGGGCGTGGCAGGGGGGCTCGACAGCGCCCCCTGGAACGCGGTCCGAAAACTTGGTCCATAAATCAAACACGCTTGCATGGAATAATATGAAACTCGGTACACTTATAGATCTCATCGGTTCATATATACTTCATGCTCTGATTTTTTACCCCAGCCCGACAGGATGTCGGCTATTTAGGGTTGTTTGGAAAACCCATGCTCAGGAATTCGAAATACTCCTCCTAGAGAATTCAAACACACGGCACGAAACTCGGTCAGCATGAAGTCAAGACACTGAGGATGAAAAATTGCCAGGGGATTTTTGATATCTCGAACGGTTTGGCCGTGGCGAGGAAACGAATTTATGGCGAGAAACAAGAAACAGGAAGTGTGTTATAACTTCTTCATACATTAACTGATCTCGATGAAACTTCAGCAGTGTGTTCGCTGTAAGAGGCCGATCACATGGATGTGACTATTGTGAGTCAAAGTTATAGCGCCACCAACTGGCAGCAGGAAGTGTGTCACTTTCAAAATGCTTTGAAATCACCCTCTTATTTTAACCCGATTTGCTTCAAACTTCATCTGTATAATGTAAAAACACGCCAGATGTAGACCTGTGAAAGGATTGTTTAATATCTAAGATAATGTTGCCATGGCAACGCATCAAACTTTAATATTCTTTTTTGATGCTTTTGAGACTCTTAGCATGCTTGAAATTGCAGGAAACTCGACAGACACATCTCATTTATTAGCTAGTAGACATGTGCAAAGTTTCAGAAACGGGCGTGGTGAGGGGCTCAGTAGCGCCACCTTTAGTCAAAAATGGGGTATTAGTTTTACCTACAGTAACAAAAATCGGTATGGATATTCGTCTCCTCGAGCCGGACAACTTTCTAATTGACAGTCATTAGCTCCGAACAACACAAAGTCAGATATTTTGGTTTGAATATGATTTTCAGGAGAATTTTCTCCCCCTGTCTCTGTGTGTGGGGGGGTTGGGGAATTTGACTATTATTTTAATGGTGTTCAATGTTTCAGGGGCTTTTGGGGCCCTTAACGTGCTTGAAAACTCTTGAAACTTTGCACACAGGTCAGCGCCCACAGCCATCAGGCCCGGGCTGAAGCTGGTACCCGGGCGTGGCAGGGGGGCTCAACAGCGCCCCCTTGAACGGGGTCCCCAAAACTTGGTCCATAGATCAAACACGCTTGCATGAATTAATCTGAAACTCAATACACATTTAGATCTCATCGGGCCGAACAACTTACCCTCGGTCAAGTTTTACGCCAGCCCAACAGGAAGTCGGCTATTATGGGTTGTTTGGAGAACGCTTGCTCAGGAATTTGAAGTACTTCTCCTAGAGATTGCATCCGTTTACCGCCAAACTCGGTCAGCTTGAGGTCAACACTTTGAAGATGCTAAATTGCGGACGGATTTTTGATATCTCGAACGCTTTGGCCGTGGCGAGGAAACTAATTTATGGCGAGAAAAGAGAAACACGAAGTGTTATAACTTCTGCATACATTAACTGATCTTGATGAAACTTCAGCAGTGTGTTCGTGGTAAGAGGCCATTCAGATGGATGTAACTATTGTGAGTCAAAGTTATAGCGCCACCAACTGGCAGCAGGAAGTGTGTCACTTTCTAAATGCTTTTGACAAAAGTGGGGGGGTTAGTTTTATCTACAGTAACAAAACTCGATATGTATATTGTACTCTTCGAGCCGGACAACTTTCTAATTTACCGTAATTAGCTACGACCAACAGGAAGTTAGATATTTTGGTTTGAAAATTGTCATTTTATGTGTCTCTCTCTGAGCCTACGTCTCTGTGTGTGTGTGTGTGTGTGTGTGTGTGTCTGTGAGTGTGGGGAGGGGGAGGGGGGCTAGATTAACCATTTCACTGCTGTGTGGTTTTGCCTGCATTAAAAAGGAAAATAAATGGCTTATGCCTTGTATTTTTTAAATAGGTTTTATTAATAAGTAAAGGCATATAACCAAATTAATTGTAGTGCATTGAAAATAGTTTTATATAATTAGTTTATTAATTAAATTAACTTGGTCCATAAACTTGGTCTGAAAATTTGGTCCATAAATCAAACACACTTGCATGTAATATTATGAAACTCGGTATATAGATCTCATCGGGCCAAACAACTTTAAGCTAGCCCAAAAGGAAGTGGGCTATTTTGGTCTGAATGTGAATGTTTTGCAAAACCAGCCTCTACATTTTTACCCACTCCTCTTAAGTGGTTTATTTTGTTCCCACCAAATGTTTTCAACATGATGAAAATACATTAAAGAAGCATAATTGTGAATATCTATTGAATATCTCTAATTGTTTTGCTATGGCGAGGGATTGAAGTCATGTAAAAAAAATAAACACTAAAAGCCTCATATCTTCTAAAAATTTAATTATACACCATTTATTTCTAGATAAAATTATACAAATATCACAACTAAACCCATTTTATTCTTGTTTTCAATTTAAGAATAATGTACAAGTTTAAAAACAGCCAGAATGCTCTATTCAGTTAAAAAAATAAATATATCAAATAATACATAGGGCTATACTGCCCTCTTGTGTTCAAAATCAGGTAGGCCTGTTGTATTTAAATATATTAGGTAGCCTATGTGACTCCGAGAATATTTTCTCACCGGTTATTTGACGTGTAACACCGGGGGCTTTTAAATCGCTAAGTTAAAAGTGAAAGTAAAGTAAGGACGTCCGCATGGACATTTATAGTGGTGGCGCTCACAGTGCGCTCGAATGAATTTCTATGGAAGTAGAAATGAAAAAACGTTCGCTCTGTTTTGCTCGCTCGTCGCCATGGACGCGCACCGTTATGAATGCCAGTGCAGCCGCATACTTTTTAGTGTCACTTTAAAATTAGCGCCATATCGGGGACCGATTGCTTCCGGTTTTCAGGGAAAACACAACAACAAAAGAGTAAATGACAGATTCGCTTAAATAGGTGCTTTTACACAAAATATTCCGTCATAATTTTTCCAGTCAGCTCTTCACTCTCGTGATTAATGAAATTTGACTCCTGTTGCTGATATTTGCTGCAACTTTCGTTCTGCTCACAATTTAGTAACCAAACACGCTTCAAATGTGTTTTTATTTTATTTTTGTGTATATATATGTGTGTATATATATGTGTGTATATATATATATATATATATATATAGCTTATGTTTCAAATATGAGTTAATTAACAATCGTTTGAAAGAATGATACTTTTTAACATATCACTAAACCGTCATTAGGTGTCGCCAGGCGACCGTCTTAATGAGCGAGTCATTGATTCATTTGTTCGAACGATTCGTTCGAACGGCTGAGTCATTCATGAATGAGACAGATTATGGATTGGTCATTGAATCTTTGAGTCAACCGATTCGTTCAAAATGCTGAATTATTCAGTAATGAGAAAACACGTTGCTGTGAGATGCTCGATGGTTCTGCTGTGATCTTTGTTTAACTAGTTTCACTGCTGAAACAGAAAAAAGTCAATATTGCATCTAAAATGTAAGTGATTTGACTTGTGTGTGTGTGTGTGTGTGTGTGTGTCTGTGTCTGTGTCTGTGTCTGTGTCTGTGTGTGTGTGTGTGTGTGTGTGTGTGTATGATTGTGTCTGCTACAGTGATTGTTTAACCCTTGTTAAAGTTTAGGCCTTGTCTTTTTGGATATATATCTTTTTATATAAAAAAAATAGGCATACAACCCATATATTTTAAATGTATCGTTTGCTTTAAATTACATTAAGATTTGTATGTTTGGTAATTGAACCTGAATGAATTTTAAATGAATGTGCTATATTTCAGAGTTTTCCTTAAAATTTGAACTAACTTTATTCTCATCTGAATGATAGACTATTTATTTCTGTATAAAATAAAAAAGAGATTTTGGTTGGGTGACAGTTGTAGTTTACAGTTTGACAAAAGCACAATGTTGTGTTTTATTGCGATTGTACACAAATATAAGTAAACACTTTGCAGTTTTAATAATGTCCTGTATGAACAAAAGGACGGAGTATGTTTTTATGTCTACATTGTTCAATCACGTTTCACACACACACACACACACACACACACACACAAACTTTTTTCTAATCAGATCAGGCAAGTAATATTCTGTCTTGGCACACTTGATTTAACTTTCAATCTTGTGTACTTATTTCATGTGTCCATTAAGTCCATGAGACCGTAGGGTGTCTCATTTTTCATTTTAGGTTTCAGAAGGTTGCTCACGCATATGATATGTGCCCTCAATGCACACTTTTGCAGAGCCCACACCAATGCAAGCTCTACAGTACACATCTTCTCAACAGTCAAAGCGGGGTTAAGTTATTGCCCGTCATGCACAGTAACCCTAAAGGCACCAGGGTGGCGGTGCCACCGGCTTGTTTATATATATATATATATATATATATATATATATATATAAAAATATAGCTGCGAGCAGCGATGAAGGGCCAAAGCCGGTGGCACCGCCACTCCGGTGCCTTTAGGTAACTAAAGGCACCGGGGTTGCGGTGCCACCGGCTTGGGCCCGTAATCGCTGCTCGCAGCTATATTTATTATTATTATTATTATTATTCTTATTATTTTTTTACTACCTTTTGGACACTTTTGGAGGCCTTAACATGCTCAAAAACTCCTGAAACTTTGCACACATGTCAGAACCCGCGGCCATCAGGGCCGGGCTGAAGATGGTACCCGGGCGTGGCAGGGGGGCTCGACAGCGCCCCCTGGAACGGGGTCCGAAAACATGGTCCATAACTCAAACACGCTTGCATGTAATAATATGAAACTCGGTACACATGTAGATCTCCTCGTTTCATATATACTTCACACTCTTACTTTTTACCCCAGCCCAACAGGAAGTGGGCTATTTAGGGTTGTTGGTAAAACACACGCAATGGAATGTGAAATACTCCTCCTAGAGAATTCAAACAAACGGCACGAAACTCGGTCAGCATGAAGTCAAGACATTGAGGATGAAAGTTTGCGAGGGGATTTTTGATATCTCGAGCGGTTTGGCCGTGGCGAGGAAACAAAATTATGGCGAGAAACGTGAAACAGGAAGTGTGTCATAACTACTGCATACATTAACTGATCTTGATGAAACTTCAACAGTGTGTTCGTTGTAAGAGCCCGATCACATGGATGTGACTATTGTGAGTCAAAGTTATAGCGCCACCAACTGGCAGCAGGAAGTGTGTCACTTCCTAAATGCTTTGAAATCACCCTCTTATTTTTACCCGATTTGCTTCAAACTTTATGTGTATAATGTAAACACACGGCAGATGTAGACCTGTGAAAGGATTATTGATATCTTAGATACTGTTGCCGTGGCAACACATCAAACTTTAATATTCTTGTTTGATGCTTTTGAGACTCTTAGCATGCTTGAAATTGCATGAAACTCGACAGACACAGGTATGCATATGGTTCAGATCAAGCCGGACAACTTTCTAATTAACTGTCATTAGCTCAGACCAAGAGGAAGTTAGATATTTTGGTTTGAATGTGGATGTTTCTGAGAGTTTTCTCTCCCTCTCCCTCTGACAGAGAGAATGCACCCTGCCATTCGTGTGTGTCTGTGTCTGTGTCTGTGTGGGGAGGGGGGGAGGGGCTCTTTTAGTTTAAACACAAAATTATACATAGGGCCATACTGCCCTCTTGTGTCCAAAATTATATTTATATATACATTATACATATATTTGGTATGTGACTGAGGACCGAGAGCTTTTAAATACGGGACATTGATAATGGCCACGTGCAGAGCGCTCGAGGGAATTCCTATGGAAGTTCTGCTCGCTCATCGCCGTGGACGCGCACCGTTATGAATGCCCGGTCAGCCGTTAGTTTCATTTTAAAATTAGCGCCTTTTCTGGGGCCGATTGCTTGAATTGTGAGTTCAATAGCCTATTATTCTTCATGGAAACCACAACAACAAAAGAGTATAAAAGTTTGGTGTGAACGCAGCATAATGAACAAGCTGCGATCTCAAGATTGCAATGCTGGAGTGTGTGTGTGTGTGTGTGTGTGCGTGTGAGAGAGAGGCGCGGGCGAACTGTGTGTGTGTGTGTGTGTCTGTGTGGGGAGGGGCTCTTCGAGTGATAGTTATTATACAAAATTATACATAGGGCCATACTGCCCTCTTGTGTCCAAAATGATATTTATACATATATTTGGCAAGCATGTGACTGAGGACCGAGAGCTTTTAAATACGGACGTCCACACGGACATTGATAAGGGTTGCGCTTGCAGAGCGCTTGAGGGAATTCCTATGGAAGTAGGAATGAACTAAAAAACGTTCGCTCTGTTCTGCTCGCTCGTCGCCATGGACGCGCACCGTTATGAATGCCAGTGCAGCCGCATACTTTTTAGTGTCACTTTAAAATTAGTGCAATAACGGGGCCGATTGCTTGAATTGTGAGTTCAATAGTCTATTATTTTTCACGGAAAACACAACAACAAAAGAGTACAATGATAGATTCGCTTAAATAGGGGCTTTTACATAAAATAGCCTATTCCGTCATCATCTTTTCAGTCAGCTCTTCACTCTCGTGATTAATGAAATTTGACTCCTGTTGCTGATATTTGCTGCAACTTTCGTTCCGCTCACAATTTAGTAAGCAAACACGCTTCAAATGTGTTTTTATTTTATTTTTGTGTATATATATATGTGTGTGTATATATATGTGTGTATATATATATATATATATATATATATATATAGCTTATGTTTCAAATATGAGTTAATTAACAATCGTTGGAAAGAATGATACTTTTAATATCACTAAACCGTCATTAGGTGCCGCCAGGCGACCGTCTTAATGAGCGAGTCATTGATTCATTCGTTCAAACGATTCGTTCGAACGGCTGAGTCATTCATGAATGAGACAGATTATGGATTGGTCGTTGAATCTTTGAGTCAACCGATTCGTTCAAAATGCTGAATCATTCAGTAATGAGAACGCGTTGCTGTGAGATGCTCGATGGTTCTGCTGTGATCTTTGTTTAACTATTTTCGCTGCTGAAACAGAAAAAAAAGTCAATATTGCATCTAAAATGTAAGTGATTTGACGTGTGTGTGTGTGTGTGTGTGATTGTGTCTGTTACAGTGATTGTTTAACCCTTGTTAAAGTTTAGGCCTTGTCTTTTTGGATATATATCTTTTTATATAAAAAAAAATAGCATACAACCCATGTATTTTAAATGTATTGTTTGCTTTATATTACATTGAGATTTGTATGTTTGGTAATTGAACCTGAATGAATTATAAATGAATGTGCTATATTTCAGATCATATATTTGTTTTCCTTAAAATTTGAACTAACACTAACTTTATTCTCATCTGAATGATAGATTATTTATTTATGTATAAAATAAAAACACATTTGATTTTTCTTTTTTAATCAATGTAGAATGTGTAACTGAAAAAATAAACAGATTAGGGCTCTGATCGAGGACAATAAATGAAAACCAATGCAATATGATGAATGTCCAAAAGATTTTTTTTGCTTTTAAACTATGTGTGTGTGTGTGTGTGTGTGTGTGTGTGTGTGTGTGTGTGTGTGTGTGTGTGTGTAAGAGATTTCGGTTGGGTGACAGTTGTAGTTTACAGTTTGACAAAAGCACAATGTTGTGTTTTATTGTGATTGTACACAAATATAAGTAAACACTTTGCAGTTTGAATAATGTCCTGTATGAACAAAAGGACGGGGTATGTTTTTATGTCTACATTGTTCAATCACGCCTCACACACACACACACACACACACACACACACACACCAACTATTTTTCTAATCAGATCAGGCAAGTAATATTCTGTCTTGGCACACTTCATATAACTTTCAAACTTGTGTACTTATTTCATGTGTGCATTAAGTCCATGAGACCGTAGGGTGTCTCATTTTTCATTTTAGGTTTCAGAAGGTTGCTCACGCATACTTTGTGGTTGATATGTGCCCTCAATGCACACTTTTGCAGAGCCCACACCAATGCAAGCTCTACAGCACACATCTTCTCAAAGGTCAAAGCGGAGTTACGATATTGCCCGTCATGCACAGTAACCCTAAAGGCACCGGGGTGGCGGTGCCACCGGCTTGTTTATATATATATATATATATATATATATATATATATATATAAATATAGCTGCGAGCAGCGATGAAGGGCCAAAGCCGGCGGCACCGCCACTCCGGTGCCTTTAGGTAACTAAAGGCACCGGGGTTGCGGTGCCACCGGCTTGGGCCCGTAATCGCTGCTCGCAGCTATATTTATTATTATTCTTCTTCTTCCGACTTATTAGGGCCCAAGCCTTGAAAAGGCGAAGGCCCTATTGTTTTCCTAAGGATTATTATTAGGGCCCAAGCCTTGAAAAGGCGAAGGCCCTATTGTTTTTCTTAGAATTATTATTATTATTAGGGCCCAAGCCCAAAGGGCGAAGGCCCTATTGTTTTCCTTAGGATTATTTATTATTATTATTATTATTTTTCTGCTACCTTTTGGACACTTTTGGAGGCCTTAACATGCTCAAAAACTCCTGAAACTTTGCACACATGTCAGAACCCGCGGCCATCAGGGCCGGGCTGAAGATGGTACCCGGGCGTGGCAGGGGGGCTCGACAGCGCCCCCTGGAACGGGGTCCGAAAACATGGTCCATAAATCAAACACGCTTGCATGTAATAATATGAAACTCAGTACACATGTAGATCTCCTCGTTTCATATATACTTCACACTCTTACTTTTTACCCCAGCCCAACAGGAAGTCGGCTATTTAGGGTTGTTGGTAAAACACACGCAATGGAATGTGAAATACTCCTCCTAGAGAATTCAAACAAACGGCACGAAACTCGGTCAGCATGAAGTCAAGACATTGAGGATGAAAGTTTGCGAGGGGATTTTTGATATCTCGAACGGTTTGGCCGTGGCGAGGAAACAAAATTATGGCGAGAAACGTGAAACAGGAAGTGTGTCATAACTACTGCATACATTAACTGATCTTGATGAAACTTCAACAGTGTGTTCGTTGTAAGAGCCCGATCACATGGATATGACTATTGTGAGTCAAAGTTATAGCGCCACCAACTGGCAGCAGGAAGTGTGTCACTTCCTAAATGCTTTTGACAAAAGGGGGGGGGGGTTAGTTTTCATCTACAGTAATAAAACTCAATATGTATATTGTACTCTTCGAGCCGGACAACTTTCTAATTTACCGTAATTAGCTCGGATCAACAGAAAGTCAGATATTTTTGTCTGAATGTGGATTTTTGGCTAAATCAGCCTCTGATTTTTTACCCACTCCTCTTAAGTGGTTTATTCAATTCCCACCAAACTTTTTCAACATGATGAAAATACATTAAAGAAGCTAAATTGTGAATGGCTATTGAATATCTCAAATTGTTTTGCTATGGCGAGGGATTGAAGTCATGTAAAAAAAATAAACACTAAAAGCCTCATATCTTCTAAAAAATTAATTATACACCATTTATTTCTAGATAAAATTACACAAATATCAGAACTAACCCCATTTTATTCTTGTTTTCAATTTAAGAATAATGTACAAGTTTAAAAACAGCCAGAATGTGCTATTAAGTTAAAAAATAAATACATCAAGTAATACAAAGGGCTATACTGCCCTCTTGTGTCCAAAATGATATCAACTCAGTACATAAAACTTTTTTATCAGGTATGGCTATTGTAATTAAATATAAATATATTAGGTATGTGGCTGTGAGGATCTTTTCCCACCGGTTAATCGACGTTAGACACCAGCGAGGCCTTTTAAATCGCTAATATAAAAGTGAAAGTAAAGTAAGGACGTCCGCACGGACATAGTGGTGGCGCTCGCAGTGCGCTCGAATGAATTTCTATGGAAGTGGAAATGAAAAAACGTTCGCTCTGTTCTGCTTGCTCGTCGCCATGGACGCGCACCGTTATGAATGCCAGTGCAGCCGCATACTTTTTAGTGTCACTTTAAAATTAGCACCATATCGGGGGCCGATTGTTTCCGGTTTTCAGGTAATACACAACAACAAATGAGTAAATGACAGATTCGCTTAAATAGGCGCTTTTACACAAAATATTCCATCATCATTTTTTTCAGTCAGCTCTTCACTCTCGTGATTAATGAATTTTGACTCCTGTTGCTGATCTTTGCTGCAACTTTCGTTCAGCTCACAATTTAGTAAGCAAACACGCTTCAAATGTGTTTTTATTTTATTTTTGTGTATACATATGTGTGTATATATATATATATATATATATATATATATATATATATATATATATACATATATATATATATATATATATATATATATATAGCTTATGTTTCAAATATGAGTTAATTAAAGGTGCTCTAAGCGATGTCACGCGTTTTTTAGGCCAAAACATTTTTTGTCACATACAGCAAACATCTCCTCACTATCCGCTGGCTGCCTGTCCCCTGAACACACTGTAAAGAAACGCGATCTCTGTAGACAGCCCAGGCTCCACAAACAGCAACAAAAGCAAACTGCGGCGACCCGCTCCCCGAAACATAACAAACTGTTCCAGCCAATGACCGACAAGAAGGGTTTGGGGGCGGGGTTTGGGGGGTTAGTGTGCGGATGAGGAGGAGGGAGGGTCTAGCTAGCCTCCGTTTTGTTTGACAATAGTTCGAACGTCAACAAGAAGTGATGTCACCCAGGATCGCTTAGAGAACCTTTAACAATCGTTGGAAAGAATGATACTTTTAAACATATCACTAAACCGTCATTAGGTGTCGCCAGGCGACCGTCTTAATGAGCGAGTCATTGATTCATTCGTTCAAACGATTCGTTCGAACGGCTGAGTCATTCATGAATGAGACAGATTATGGATTGGTCGTTGAATCTTTGAGTCAACCGATTCGTTCAAAATGCTGAATCATTCAGTAATGAGAACGCGTTGCTGTGAGATCCTCGATGGTTCTGCTGTGATCTTTGTTTAACTATTTTCGCTGCTGAAATAGAAAAAAGTCAATATTGCATCTAAAATGTAAGTGATTTGACGTGTGTGTGTGTGTGTGTGTGATTGTGTGTGTGATTGTGTCTGTTACAGTGATTGTTTAACCCTTGTTAAAGTTTAGGCCTTGTCTTTTTGGATATATATCTTTTTATATATAAAAAAATAGCATACAACCCTGAGAATTTTCTCTCCCTCTCTCTTCGTCTCTGTGTGTGAGGGATTTGTCTATTGCTTTTAATGGAGTTCAAGGTTTCAGGGGCTTTTGGGGCTCTTAACGTGCTCAAAAACTATTGAAACTTTGCACACAGGTCAGAGCCCACAGCCATCAGGGCCGGGCTGAAGCTGGTACCCGGGCGTGGCAGGGGGGCTCAACAGCGCCCCCTTGAACGGGGTCCAACAATTTGGTCCATATATCCAACACGCTTGCATGAATTAATATGAAACTTAGTACACATATAGATCTCATCGGGCCAAACATCTTTCCCCTGGTCAAGTTTTACGCCAGCCCAACAGGAAATCGGCTATTATGGGTTGTTTGGAAAACGCTTGCTGTGGAATTTGAAGTACTACTCCTAGGCAATTCATTCAATCATTGCCAAACTCGGTGTGCATGAAGTCAAGACATTAAGGATGCTAAATTGTGGACAGATTTTTGATATCTCGAACGGTTTGGCCACGGAGAGGAAATTAATTTTCATGACTAAAAAAGGACATATAAAGTGTGTTATAAGTTAGTTAGTTTTACCTACAGTTACAAAACTCAGCGTGTATATTCTTCTCCTCAAGCCGAACAACTTTCTAATTTAAAGTAATTAGCTCCGACCCTCAGAAAGTCAGATATTGTGGTTTGAATATGGTCATTTTCTCTCTCTCTCTGAGCCAATATGGCAAGCCGCTTTAACATTTAATCATTTTAACCTACTAGTCTCTATTTTCATGCTACTAGTACTTATTTTTTAGATACTAGTATCTATTCCATTAAGTACTAGTACTTATTCATTTGGGACTAGTGCTTATTCTTTAGTACTAGTGCCTATTCTTTAGATACTAGTGCTTATTCTTTAGATATTCTTTTGAATACGTATTAGTAGCTAATGAATAAGTACTGGTATCTATTTAATATGTACTAGTATCTAATGACTTAGTACTAGTATTTATTGAATAAATACTAGTATCTATTAATAGGTACTAGTATCTAAAAGGTCATTTTCTCTCTCTCTCTCTCTCTCTCTCTCTGAGCCAATATGGCAAGCCGTTTTAACATTTAATCATTTTAACCTACTAGTCTCTATTTTCATGCTACTAGTACTTATTTTTTAGATACTAGTATCTATTCCATTAAGTACTAGTACTTATTCATTAGCGACTAGTGCTTATTCTGTTTAGAATATTCAAAATGCTTATTCAATTTTTATGCTTATTTATATTTTCAGAGCAGAAAATCCGATTTTTCTGCTTATTCAATATTGCATATAAAATGTAAGTGACTTGACGTGTGTGTGTGTGTGTGTGTGTGTGTGTGTGAGAGAGAGAGAGAGAGAGAGAGAGAGAGAGAGAGAGAGAGAGAGAGAGAGAGAGAGAGAGATTGCGTCTGTTACAGTGACAAGAGTTTAACCCTTTAAGGCCTTGTCTTTTTGGATATATATCTTTTTTTATATAAAAAAAAGTGCATACAACCCTTATATTTTAAATGTATTGTTTGCTTTAAATTAAATTAAGATTGAATGTTTGGTAATTGAACCTAAATACATTTAAAATTAATGTGCTATATTTCAGATCAATATATTTGTTTTCCTTCATTTTAATCAACACTAACTTTATTCTCATCTGAATTATAAATAACTTATTTCTGTATAAAATAAAAAATCCCGAATAATCCAGACCAACCAGAGCGCAATATTTCTACAACATCATCAGTGCTGAAGCGGAACTACCAGAGCCGTTCGGCAGATAGCGAGCAGAAATTTTGTGTCACGTCGTGCACAATAACCCTAAAGGCACCAGGGTGGCGGTGCCACCGGCTTTTTATATATATATATATATATATATATATATATATATATATATAAATATAGCTGCGAGCAGCGATGAAGGGCCAAAGCCGGCGGCACCGCCACCCCGGTGCCTTTAGGTAACTAAAGGCACCGGGGTTGCGGTGCCACCGGCTTGGGCCCGTAATCGCTGCTCGCAGCTATATATTTTTTTTTTTTTTTCTATTTTTCTTACGACTATTCGGGCACTTTTGGGGCCCTTAACGTGCCCGAAAACTCTTGAAACTTTGCACGCGGGTCAGAACCCGCGGCCATCAGGGTCGGGCTGAAGATGGTACCCGGGCGTGGCAGGGGGGCTAGACAGCGCCCCCTGGAACGGGGTCCGAAAACTTGGTCCATAAATCAAACACGCTTGCATGTAAGAATATGAAATTCGGTACACATATAGATCTCATCGGTTCATATATACTTCATACTCTTACTTTTTAACCCAGCCCAACAGGAAGTCGGCTATTTAGGGTTGTTTGTAAAACGCATGCAATGGAATTTAAAGTACTCCTCCTAGAGAATTCAAAGAAATGCCACGAAACTCGGTCAGCATGAAGTCAAGACATTGAGGATGAAAAATTGCCAGGGGATTTTTGACATCTCGAACGGTTTGGCCGTGGCGAGGAAACGAAATTATGGCGAGAAACGTGAAACAGGAAGTGTGTTATAACTTCTACATACATTAACTGATCTTAATGAAACTACAGCAGTGTGTTCGCTGTAAGAGGCCGATCACATGGATGTGACTATTGTCAGTCAAAGTTATAGCGCCACCAACTGGCAGCAGGAAGTGTGTCACTTTCAAAATGCTTTGAAAGCACCCTCTTATTTTTACCCGATTTGCTTCAAACTTCATCTGTATAATGTAAACATACGCCAGATGTAGACCTGTGAATGGATTCTTGATATCTTTGATACTGTTGCCGTGGCAACACATCAAACTTTAATATTTTTTTTTATGCTTTTGAGACTCTTAACATGCTTGAAATTACATGAAACTCGACAGAGACATCTCATTTATTAGCTAGTAAACATTTGCAAAGTTTCAGAAACGGGCGTGGTGAGGGGCTCAGTAGCGCCACCTTTAGTCAAAAATGGGGTATTAGTTTTACCTACAGTAACAAAAATCGGTATGTATATTTTTCTCCTCGAGCCAAACAACTTTCTAATTGACAGTCATTAGCTCGGATCAACAGGAAGTCAGATATTTTGGTCTGAATGTGGATTTTTGGCAAAATCAGCCTCTGATTTTTTTACCCACTCCTCTTTAAGTGGTTTATTTAATTCCCACCAAACTTTTTCAACATGATGAAAATACATTAAAGAAGCTAAATTGTGAATGGCTATTGAATATCTCAAATTGTTTTGCTATGGCGAGGGATTAAAGTCATGTCAAAAAAGTAAACACTAAAAGCCTCATATCTTCTAAAAAAATAATTATACACCATTTATGTCTAGATAAAATTATACAAATATCAGAACTAAACCCATTTTATTCTTGTTTTCAATTTAAGAATAATGTACAAGTTTAAAAACAGCCAGAATGCGCTATTCAGTTAAAAAAATAAATACATCAAGTAAAACATAGGGCTATACTGCCCTCTTGTGTCCAAAATGATATCAACTCAGTACATAAAACTTTTTATCAGGTATGGCTATAGTAATTAAATATAAATTTATTAGGTATGTGGCTGTGAGGATCTTTTCCCACCAGTTAATCGAAGTGTGACACCAGCGAGGGCTTTTAGATCGCTAATATAAAAGTGAAAGTAAAGTAAGGACGTCCGCACGGACATTTATAGTGGTGGCGCTCGCAGTGCGCTCGAATGAATTTCTATGGAAGTAGAAATGAAAAAACGTTCGCTCTGTTTTGCTCGCTCGTCGCCATGGACGCGCACCGTTATGAATGCCAGTGCAGCCGCATACTTTTTAGTGTCACTTTAAAATTAGCGCCATATCGGGGGCCGATTGCTTCCGGTTTTCAGGGAAAACACAACAACAAAAGAGTAAATGACAGATTCGCTTAAATAGGTGCTTTTACACAAAATATTCCGTCATCATTTTTTCAGTCAGCTCTTCACTCTCGTGGTTAATGAATTTAGACTCCTGTTGCTGATCTTTGCTGCAACTTTCGTTCAGCTCACAATTTAGTAAGCAAGCACGTTCAGGTTTTAATTGTAGTGACTAAATGATTTTATGAAACACACACACAAAAACACACACATCAAATTGACGGTGGGAGGCAATGGTATATTTAAATCTGCATATTGTAATATATGCAGGGCACCCCAGTCCAGTCTTATTAAATGTATGCTTCATCTTTCATTTTTAATTTGTAAATTTGATCAATAAATTCAATTATTTAGAATGATAAGACACTATATGGCTTTTATCCTAGGTAGGGCTGATCAAATTAAATTGTTTACACTGAAAAATAACAATGCATTAAATAATGTAATGAGATTGTTTTAAATATAAGTCAATTAAAAATCGTTGGAAAGAATGATACTTTTAAACATAACACTAAACCGTCATTAGGTGTCGCCAGGCGACCGTCTTAATGAGCGAGTTATTGATTCATTCGTTCAAACAATTCGTTCGAACGACTGAGTCATTCATGAATGAGACAGATGTTTATGGATTGGTCATTGAATCTTTGAGTCAACCAATTCGTTCAAAATGCTGAATCATTCAGTAATGAGAAAACACGTTGCTGTGAGATGCGCAATGGTTCTGCTGTGATCTTTATTTAACTATTTTCGCTGCTAAAACTGTAAAAAAAGTCTATATTGCATCTAAAATGTAAGTGACTTGACGTGTGTGTGTGAGAGAGAGATTGTGTCTGTTACAGTGACAAGAGTTTAACCCTTTAAGGCCTTGTCTTTTTGGATATATATCTTTTTTTTATTACAAAATGTGCATACAACCCATATATTTTAAATGTATTGTTTGCTTTAAATTAAATTAAGATTGTATGCTTGGTAATTGAACCTAAATAAATTTTAAATTAATGTGCTATATTTCAGATCAATATAGCCTATTTGTTTTCCTTCATTTTAATCAACACTAACTTTATTCTCATCTGAATTATAAATAACTTATTTCTGTATAAAATAAAAAATACCGAATAATCCAGACCAACCAGAGCGCACTATTTCTACAACATCATCAGTGCTGAAGCGGAACTACCAGAGCCGTTCGGCAGATAGCGAGCAGATACTTTGATATTTTGTGTCATGTTGTGCACAATAACCCTAAAGGCACCAGGGTGGCGGTGCCACCGGTTTTATATATATATATATATATATAGCTGCGAGCAGCGATGAAGGGCCAAAGCCGGCGGCACCGCCACCCCGGTGCCTTTAGGTAACTAAAGGCACTGGGGTTGCGGTGGCACCGGCTTGGGCCCGTAATCGCTGCTCGCAGCTATATTTATTCTTCTTCTTCTTCCGACTTATTATTATTATTTTACTACGTTTTGGGCACTTGGGGCCCTTAACGTGCTCGAAAACTCTTGAAACTTTGCACACGTGTCAGAACCCGCGGCCATCAGGGCCGGGCTGAAGCTGTTACCCGGGCGTGGCAGGGGGGCTCGACAGCACCCCCTGGAATGGGGTTTGAACACTTGTCCATATATCAAACACACTTGCATGTAATAATCTGAAACTCAGTACACTTATAGATCTCATCGGGCTGAACAACTTTCGCGCTCTTAGTTTTATGCCAGCCCAACAGGAAGTCGGCTATTTAGGGTTGTTTGGAAACGCATGCTCAGGAATTTGAAACACTTCTCCTAGGGAATTCCTTCGATCATCGCCAAACTCGGTGTGCATGAAGTCAAGACTTTGAGGATGAAAAATTGCCAGGGGATTTTTGATATCTCGAACGGTTTGGTCGTGGCGAGGAAACGAATTTATGGCGAATAATGGAAACAGGAAGTGTGTTATAACTTCAGCATACATTAACTGATCTTGATGAAACTTCAGCAGTGTGTTCGTTGTAAGAGTCCGATCACATGGATGTGACTATTGTGAGTCAAAGTTATAGCGCCACCAACTGGCAGCAGGAAGTGTGTCACTTTCAAAATGCTTTGAAATCACCCTCTTATTTTTACCCGATTTGCTTCAAACTTCATCTTTATAATGTAAACACACGGCAGATGTAGAGCTATGAAAGGATTGTTTAATATCTAAGATAATGTTGCCATGGCAACGCATCAAACTTTAATATTCTTTTTTGATGCTTTTGAGACTCTTAGCATGCTTGAAATTGCATGAAACTCGACAGACACATCTCATTTATTAGCTAGTAAACATTTGCAAAGTTTCAGAAACGGGCGTGGTGAGGGGCTCAGTAGCGCCACCTTTAGTCAAAAATGGGGTATTAGTTTTACCTACAGTAACAAAAATCGGTATGTATATTGTTCTCCTTGAGCCGGACAACTTTCTAATTGACAGTCATTAGCTACGAACAACACGAAGTCAGATATTTTGGTTTGAATGTGATTTTCAGGAGAATTTTCTCCCTCCCTCTCCCTCTGTCTCTGTGTGTGGGGGGTTTGGGGAATTTGACTATTATTTTAATGTTGTTCAAGGTTTCAGGGGCTTTTGGGGCCCTTAACGTGCTTGAAAACTCTTGAAACTTTGCACACAGGTCAGAGCCCACGGCCATCAGGGCCGGGCTGAAGCTGGTAGCCGGGCGTGGCAGGGGGGCTCAACAGCGCCCCCTTGAACGGGGTCCCAAAAACTTGGTCCATAGATCAAACACGCTTGCATGAATTAATATGAAACTCAGTACACATATAGATCTCATCGGGCCGAACAACTTTCCCTTAGTCAAGTTTTACGCCAGCCCAACAGGAAGTTGGCTATAATGGGTTGTTTGGAGAACGCTTGCTCTGGAATTTGAAGTACTTCTCCTAGAGATTGCATCCGTTTACCACCAAACTTGGTCAGCTTGAGGTCAACACCTTGAGGATGCTAAATTTCGGACGGATTTTTGATATCCCGAACGGTTTGGCCGTGGCGAGGAAACGAATTTATGGCGAGAAAAGAGAAACACGAAGTGTTATAACTTCTGCATACATTAACTGATCTTGATGAAACTTCAGCAGTGTGTTCGTGGTAAGAGGCCGATCAGATGGATGTAACTATTGTGAGTCAAAGTTATAGCGCCACCAACTGGCAGCAGGAAGTGTGTCACTTTCTAAATGCTTTTGACAAAAGTGGGGGGGTTAGTTTTTTCTACAGTAACAATGCTTGGTAAGTATATTGTTCTCATCGAGCCGGACAACTTTCTAATTTACAGTCATTAGCTACGACCAACAGGAAGTCAGATATTTTGGTTTGAATGTGGTCATTCTCTCTCTGAGCCTACTTCTCTGTGGCTGTGCCTGTCTGTGTGTGTGTGTGTGTCTGTGTTTGTAGGGGGAGGAGAAGGGGGGCTAGATTAACCATTTCACTGCTGTGTTGTTTGGCCTGCATTAAAAAAGAAAATAAATGTCTTAAGCCTTGTATTTTTAAATAAGTTTTTTTTTTAAATAATGTAAAGGCATATAACCAGTTTAATTGTAGTGCATTGACAATAGTTTTATATAATTAGTTTATTAATTAAATTAACTTGGTCAATAAACTTGGTCTGAAAATTTGGTCCATAAATCAAACACACTTGCATGTAATAATATGAAACTCGGTACACATATAGATCTCATCGGGCCAAACAACTTTAAGCCAGCCCAACAGGAAGTCGGCTATTTTGGTCTGAATGTGGATGTTTTGCAAAACCAGCCTCTACATTTTTACTCACTCCTCTTAAGTGGTTTATTTTTTTCCCACCAAACTTTTTCAACATGATGAAAATACATTAAAGATGCTAAATTGTTAACGGATATTGAACATCTCAAACGGTTTTGCTATGGTGAGGGATTAAAGAAATGTCAAAAAAAGAATCAGGAAACCTCTCATATCTTTCTAAAATGTAATTATACACCATTTATTTGTATATAAAATTATACAAATATTAGAACTAAACCCATTTTATTCTTTTTTTTAATTCAAAAAGTATGAAAAAGTGTAAAAAAAGGCTATTTAGTGCTATTTGGTTAACCAAAAAATCATACATAGGGCTATACTGCCATCTTATGTCCAAAATGAGATCAAAATAGTAAATAAATCTTTTTTATCAGGTATGCCCATTGTATTTATATTAGGGCTGTCAAATGATTAATCACGATTAATCACATCCAAAATAAAAGGTTTTTTTTACATAATATATGTGGGTGCACTGTGTATAATTATTTTGTATATATATAAATACACACACATGCATGTATATTTAAGAAAAAATATTATTTATATATAATATAAATTATATATAAATCTATATACAGTATATACATGAAAATATTTCTTAAATATATACAAGCATGTTTGTGTATTTATATATATAAAATAATTATACACAGTGCACCCACATATATTATGTAAAAAAAACTTTTATTTTGGATGTGATTAATCACGATTAATCATTTGACAGCCCTAATTTATATATAAATATATTAGGTATGTGGGTGTGAGGATATTTTCCCACCGGATAAAGAACGTGTGACACCAGCGAGGGCTTTTAAATCGCTAATACAAAAGTGAAAGTACAATAGTGGTGCTCGCAGTGCGCTCTAATGAATTCCTATGGAAGTAGAAATTAAAAAAACGTTCGCTCCGTTCTGCTCGCTCCTCGCGTTGGACGCGCATCGTTATGAATGCATGTGCAGCCAAGAGGATTTTCGTTTAATTTTAAAATAAGCTACTTTTCGGAGGCAGATTGCTTGAATTTATTTTAACAAAAGCACAATGATGTGCTTTATTGCGAGTGTCCACAAACATAAGTAAACACTGCAGTTTGAATTATGTCCTCTATGAATAAAATGACGGAGTATGTTTTGTGTGTGTGTGTGTGCATGTGTGTGTGCGTGCAATCAGTCCCAGGAAAGAGGCATGAATGATGGGAATTGGACTTCTGGGAGTGAGGTTAATATTCCGGAGACGGTTCCCTCAGGTTGTGATGATGACAGCGCCAGCCTAACAGTCTGATACCGGAAGTGGGCGTGGCCAGGCATTGCGCTACTTCTGTGTTTCAAAGTTTAAAACAATGCTAATATAATTTTTTTTTAACGATTTCATTACAAATGTTTATTTAATATATCAAATTTTATAAAATATAATAACTATGTTTTGTCCTATTAACAAAAGACAGGCAATGTACTATTAACAAATGTTAATAGTTTTTTTAAAGTTAAAATTATACTTTATGCATTTGTTTTGTGTCAAATGATTAACAATATAAATTGAACAAAGCTTAAAATAAACAAAATAATAAAACGAAAACAGCTTGAACATTTGATTTAATTGAAAAGCATTTTTTATATAAAATGTGTTTTTTTCCTCTGAAATAGCAAAAGCATCGCACACTAGCTGTACCTGCTCTAAATAAATAATAGTAATTAAATAAAAATACAAAATCGAAATAAATAAATTATATAAAACAAAATTAAACCAAAGAAAATAAATCTTATTAAAGTTATGCAGGCACACATTTAACAATAATTTTCAAGTGACAAATAAAATAAATCAAAATTCCTTACACATGGAGTTAATCCTGACGATTCCTGAGGCACCTTTCGTCATGACAATCGCTTTTTTTTTCGAAGATTTATTTTCTTTGGTTTGATTTTGTTTTTTTAATAATTTATTTTATTTAGTTCGATTTTGTATTTTTATTGAATTACTATTATTTATTTAGAGCAGGTACAGCTTGTGTGTGATGCTTTTGCTATTTCAGAGGAAAACAATTATTGTATTATTGTAATAAAGTATTATACTTTTATTTAATTAATAAGTTTTGTTTCAGTCCACCATATAATTATTAGGGCTGACTTCTAATAGTCGAGGATTCGATTCGGAGAGGTCTGATTCGACTATGAACCTCATAGTCGAATAGTAGGCAAGTCTTATGAGGGGTGTGACGTTATTATATAACCGTGAGACCAGTGGCGTAACGAGCCAACACCGGGCCCTTATGCAGGATTATCAAGGCGGGCCCCCTACTACAACACGTGATGACGCAATGTCCACGAGTAGGCTTTTGCATGCAATACGCAAGGAACTGTTTACACCTGGCCACTTCATGCTTTTTCTGTGATCGTATAGCTATCCGATCATGAAAAGACCAGGTGTAAATTCCCTTCGAAACGCATTCGAGACGGATTTGAATCCGGTCGCTCAAACCACTTCAGGAGGTGGTCTGGGCCGCATTCCAGACGACACTGGACAAGTGTAAATACATCTGGTTGTTGAAACCACATGTGTGAGAGCGTGTTATAGGCTATATGTCATAGTCAGATATGACGACGCTTCTGCAACAACACGCATCACCGCAGATGAGCATCTATTCATCAAGCCAACGCACAAACTATCGCAAATCAAAGTGAAAGTAAGTCGCAGACGCTCGCTTAACACACAATCATCTTCGTTAAAAGTAAAGAAACGAAATGATCTTACCAGTACTGTTGCCGCTGTCTCTAATTGCGGTCTTCGATTTAGAAATTTTAGCTGATGATCAATAAAATGCAGCTTATCTGTTGCTTTCGGTGACGTGAACTCTATTAAATCTGCATATAGCGCGGAAATTGAAGATCGGATTTATATCTGTTTTGCAAAAACACATTTATGTGACCAGCTGTAAATGGAATCTTTTTGATAAATCAGTAGCTATCCGATCTGAGAAAACGCATGAGGTGGCGCGCGCGTGTAACGTTAAACAGCCGACCCGGGGATTCCCCAGTCCCAGCTCAAAACAAATTACACCAAAATCCATGATTGTTCGTTTCACACATGTATTTAATGATCTGTAAAATATGTTGTTGTCATTATTTATTTAAAACAAAATCGTGATAAAGTAAAATGCGATCAAACTAAAAGTAGTAATATGCGATAGGGGGCCCCGGCTGACAATCAATATCTTCCAGTCAAGCGGGCCCCTGATTGGTCCGGGCCCGTAAGCAACCGCGTACCCTGCTTACCGATAGTTACGCCACTGCGTGAGACCGACGGTTATAGTTGAACACCGTCATTAGAACTCTATAACCGCCAAAACCGTGCTATTAAAATATTTTTTACAAACATTTTTTATCATAGAGAATGTTTAAATACTAATATCATCTTACGAGTGAAACGGAGGCGGAGTTGGTGCGATCGGAGGCTGCTAATGCTGGAGATGATTCGGGAGAGGTCTGTGCACCTTTACCGATCAGAGCGCGCGCTGACACGGAAAGCCAAACATTCTCTGGTAAAGCCTTGTTTATACTCGACGCGTCCGCACGAGCGCGAAGGTGCGGACGGCAAAAAAATGACGCGTTGGGTGCGCAAGACCGGCAAGACCCCATTTCGCTTGGCTGTGTGCTGTAGCCACATCGAGATGTGCCTTAATTAGCTCAAATTATGCATAGGGAATTTTAATAATTAATCATGAATATGATTAATATATTGCATATTACAGTTAAATTATCGAAATTGAAAATAGATCGATTGTATATATGAATGATCAATCATAACGAATTATAATTCCTCATTCATATATCAATGGTCTCATTTCAGATCGATTATATGAGATAACTTTAAGGGAATCAATTGGCTATCAAACAATCGGTTTGTCCAGCAAACGGCTGTAAGATTAACCCATCAATTAATTCAACAACGTTATCCCTTTTTATAAACTCCAAGAAATCTCAATGTTCCGGCCGTGAACATTAATTTTCTCGTGTTTATAAAATTTACGTTACTGATATAGTAACAACTTATAAAGCTTTGTAGCTATAGGATCGCATTTCATTGACTTGTAAAATATGAGCATTCAAAACAATCAAGAATATAATGGTTTAATAAAATGAAACTACGGATACAGAATTCTACATTTAAACACGGGATACATGTATGTACAGTAAACAGTAAAACAAATGAGACAGACGAATAACAAACAGGAGTGAGAGAGAGAGATTGCGAGAGCGCAAGATTGGGAGTGAGAGAGAGAGAGAGAGAGAGAGAGAGAGAGAGAGAGTGAGAAGATGAGAGATCCAGCTGGTTTGGCGAAATTCATCACAGACACAGAACCTTTCTAGACACCAAGAATCAACAGATCTTAAACCTTGAAAGAATGGTAAACGGTTACTTGCACAGGTAACGCTCTCTGGCGTGATGTGAAGAAAGCACGTGTCTGTGTCTCTGTCCTTGCGTCATGCGTTCACGTGGTCTTTCAGCGCGGGCAAAGCGCGTTAGTTTGAATGCAGGCTTAAAGGTCTTTGGTTCTCCTGGTGTTGCTGAGGAAAACTGTGTCTTGCGTGTGTGTCCTTAGGAGCGGGTGCGTGCTTTCTCAGCTCTTCTGGGCGAGCGTGGTCGCTGCAGATTCGAAGAGTCTCCTTCAGGTTGAAGTTGCCGATTACGTTCATTTCACTGAAACTAAACGTAAGAAAAGTCCGAAGACGAAAATAAAGAAAGATTAAAGAAAACGGAGAAAGCTCCCCGAAGGAGCCATGGATCCTCTCACAGGAAAAGCTCTCATGTGGCGTAGAAACTGCCTCGAACAGATTGTGGCGTTCGAGTTTTGAAGGAGCTAGAGGCACGCCCTTCTTGCGTGTCCTATCCAATCGTTTGGGAGGGGGCGTGTTGTCAAACTTCTGTGTTTGCGAAAACACACGCCCTCCGGGTCATGTGCATGGAAGATAACATTTAGTAAAAATACACTTCTAAACTGGTATTGATAAAAGTATGCCTCATGTTGCACTTTGGGTCAGTGATTCGATCTTATTCAATTCCTCTGATTCCAATCATACCAAGCGCGACATTCCTAGGGCTAGTAAAATGCAGATAGATGATTTTTCGTGATTAAACGAATGTCAAACTGATTACATACCATAAAAGCTTATAGTTACATCAATTTGGTCACATGGGGATTGTAAAACACAACAAGAGAAACACTTCATACGTTTAAAGAGGTAGGCATTTAAAAGTTCATGAATGAGTGTTTCTGCGTGTGTGTGTGTAGCAGAGTTCAGTTAGAGTTTGCCGGGGTGGTGGACTCTCGCTCACTCCCCCTCCGGGGAGTATCGTGTGTGTGCGTACTCCTCTGAGTTGATGAGTTTAATCATTTGAGTGGTGGTGATCACGTTATTACACTTATGCTCTGTGTGTGAGGTGATTAAAAGAGAGGAGACCCTAAGGGGTCGCGTGGTCTTTGGCCGGACTCACGAGATGTCATCTCGAGTCACATGTTCAGAGCTGGCTCGATTAGTAAGCAAAGCACTTCGTTGTTCATTCATCAGAGAAGACGCTGCATGTGCGAATGAGTCAATGATTTAATCAATTCAAAACACTGTCCCCTTTGTTTCACGAATGGAAGAGACTTTAGTAAATTAGAATCTAGTTAATTTACTCCACACACCAGAGCTGGCTCGATTACCTATCTGATTATCACTACAGTGCACAGCTTTTTTTGTAACAGCGCGCGCGACGCCGCATCCGAGGATGAACGACTTCAAGCCGAATCAGCATGTAGGCTACGTCTCACCGCACCGGCTCGCAGTTTGCGCGTCTAAATTGCAAAGTTCATTGCAAAGTTTTTTTGTTAAGGTTTTGTTTACTGTGTGTGATTTATTTAAAACAAAGCACGTTCATTGCAACGTTTTTTGTGTGTTAAGGATTCATTTAATGGAAAGCAAATTCACTTCTAGTTGTCTTGCTGTTCATTTTAAATAAACGTAGAGCGAGTTGTCCTATAACAGACGAACAGTTATTCAACCGAACGTCTAGCTGCTATCTAAAAAAAAAAGAAAAAAGGTACGACTATCAGTCGACTACGGCAAAATATAACGAATCAGATTCGACTATGAAAATCCTTAGTCGAAAACAGCCCTAATAATTATGTTGTTTGATCTATGAAAAAAAGTTAGTTGTGAAATGGTTGAGTATTAACAAACGTTAATAGTTTTTTAAAAGTTAAAATAATACTTTATCCATTTGTTGTGTCAAATGATTAACAATATAAATTGAACAAAGCTTTAAACAAAATGGCACACTTCATATAACTTTCAATCTTGTGTACTTATTTCATGTGTCCATTAAGTCCATGAGACCATAGGGTGTCTCATTTTTCATTTTAGGTTTCAGAAGGTTGCTCACGCATACTTTGTGGTTGATATGTGCCCTCAATGCACACTTTTGCAGAGCCCACACCAATGCAAGCTCTACACCACACATCTTCTCAACAGTCAAAGCGGAGGTACGTTATTGCCCGTCATGCACAGTAACCCTAAAGGCACCGGGGTGGCGGTGCCACCGGCTTCTTTTATATATATATATATATATATATATACATACACTACCGTTCAAAAGTTTGGGGTCAGTGAGAATTTTTTTTTTTTTTTTTGGAGGAAAGAAATCAATACTTTTATTTATCAAGGAATAATGATACAGTAAAGACATTTATAATGTTACAAAAGTCTTTTGAACTTCCTATTCATCAAAGAATCCTAAAAAACAAAACAAAACTGTACAACTGACAGACCAACAACTGTTTCAACATTGATAATAATAATAAATGTTTCTTGAGCATCAAATCCTCATATTATACTGATTTGTGAAGGATCATTTGACACTGAAGACACTGACACTGGTGATGCTGAAAATTCAGCTTTGATCACAGGAATAAATTACACTTTACTATATATTCACACAGAAAACAGCTGATTTACACTGGAATAATATTTAATACTATAACTGATTTTTGTTGTATTTTTAATCAAATAAGCGCAGCCATGGTTAGCAGAAGAGAATTCTTTTTAAAGTATTTAAAATCGTACCGACCCCAAACTTTTGAACGGTAGTGTATATATATATATATAAATATAGCTGCGAGCAGCGATGAAGGGCCAAAGCCGGCGGCACCGCCACCCCGGTGCCTTTAGGTAACTTAAGGCACCGGGGTTGCGCTGCCACCGGCTTGCGCCCGTAATCGCTGCTCGCAGCTATATTTTGTATTATTATCTTATAGGGTAGCCTACTTATTTTTCATTCTCGTTTTTTTTTCTGAATAGGCTACCATTAATTTAAGGATTTTCTGTTGCCTCAACAACGCAACAAAGTAGGCCCTATTACACATTCAGGTGCAACTTATTTTCTGGAAAATACGGTAAATTATAAAATTGTGCTGTATTATTAAAAAGTGCATAGGGACAGGGCCGTACCCACAATTGAGGTCCTAGCAAGGCAAAATGCCCCCCTAGCAAAATCACTTTTGGGACCTCAGTAGGCTATTTAGAAATTCCTGCATAGGACCCTGGGTGGAGACCATTTGTGAAAAAATATTTCATTAGCCGCTCCCACATTAACTTTGGGCTCAATCACTGTTATAAATATGAGGGGGTCCTTGGAAATGTTTTTTCCCTGTAAGGGGTCCCTGGCTCCAAAATGTTTGAGAAACCCTGGTATAGACAACCAACATACTTAAGTACATAAGAACATAGTTCGTGTCTGGACTGTTGTGTGAGAAAAAAAAAATCACAGGAGAGGTTAATCACTTTTGGAGGCTGGTTCCATTTATTATTCAAAACAAAAATAAATGACAAATTTGGTGGGCGAGGGTGAACCTCGCTCAGATGCGGGACAACAGGTCATCAAACTGGGCGCGGGACAGGCGGAAGTACCGCTGAAAGCGGCCATAATCCATGCGCAGCTCCTGGAGCGAGTGGTGACACTCACCAAACTGGGAACACCTCCAGAGGGTCTGGTGGACCCAAGTACGGCGAACGATGACCCCTACCCCGCTGTTCTGCTTTCCAGAGCAAATACAGTGACTCAATGAATGCTCAATCAACATCAGACAACCGTCTAGCATTTGCCCCTCCCACAAGAAGCGGATTTCGCCTCAGACGCGCATCAATTTTGCTTCAAACTTTTGCTTTTTAAGGGCGTCCTATTCGCTCTGGACGCACGAATGGATTCAAAATGTTCAAGCGTCCAACTAGACGCTCTATTCTCGTTTGGTGTGAACGCAGCATAACAAAGTATAAGATATGAGTCTATAGCCAAGTTTCCATCCACTTGTCAATTGAATTATCTGAAGTTCGGTAAAAAAACTCATGCGAATAAAGCTGGTGAAAGTGTTTCCATCCAACGGCAAATAAAAACCTGTGCATAATGACGTCACATGCTGTTTTGCGATCAAATTGGTATATCGAATTGATTTGAGACATTTTAAGGTGTTTCCATTCATTTTCGCACTGAATCGCACAACATTCAAGCAAACATTTGCGAACAAAGTTTTGCTAGACAAAATGGATCGCGCCATCTACCAACAAATGATCAATATTGCACAAGTTGTAGCCTAATAGTGCTTATGTGCCAGCTGATAGCGACATATGTAAGGGATAATGTATAGCGAGGCGGTTGTTAGCCTGAAGGGGTTGTATTCGCTATAACAACCACCTCGCTATACATTATCCTGCTTATTACATGGCTACCTACCAAATAAATCAATAATTTGACACAAAATATTGATTTAAAAAGGAGTTTATTGATTTAAAAACGATTGTATTGCTTCCACTCATAGGGCTTCCGCTAAAGAAAATAGTCTGTTCCGTCTCTGAACTGCGTCCATGGCAACGCTCTGTTTTTCATGGCAACGGTGCGTTATACTTAGCAGCGGTCTGTTATCAAGAAATAAAATCCATTTTTTTTTTTTTTTTTTTTTTTTTTTTATTGTGTTTTTTCCCCCAATTATTTCTGTTTTCATTTTTCTGGATTCCGTTTTTTTTTTTTTTTTTTTTTTTGGGACTTTATCAAACTTTATTATTAAATTATTAAACTTCTATTAAAAACATTCTATGAAACGTTTTTTATTCACACAAATTCGTGTTTTTTCTGCTAATCAAATGACGACAAAACATTAATTTAATTGCTTTTAATCATGAAATGAAACAAACATGGAAGAAAAATGTGATTATTCCTTAAATCAAGTTTTGATGATAATTTATTTGTATTGGCGTTAGTATTATTACGTTGAGATGTATATACATTCTACTGTACAACAGTAATATGTTTCTGTCAAGTTAAACCAAACTTTTATTTTGACGGGTTGCCGTGAAGACCTTTTTAGTTTCTGTGTGTTTATGACATGACGATATTTTTTCTCAAATGAAGCGGTTAAATGCACGAAGTGACTTTCAGACCGGATCTAGAGTCTGGAGATTAAGTTCATGCATTCGTGTCCTCATATAGGCAGAAAACAGCGCGAGCGTCACGTGCTTCTGTGTGTGAGAGGTAAATGAACTGCGTGTTGTCTGCACCATTCATTCACAGAGAACATGCAGGATTCGTATTTAAATTGTTTTTGTGGTTTAATATTCACACACACTAGTCTATATTGCGATTTGATTTTAAGTGTACTGAACTGCTTTTTATTTATTCATCAAAAAATTTACAAATTCCAAATCCGCGTTATACAGTAAATGTCGGTTTTATGACTGGATTCCATGTCCTTTTTTTAAGATTATATATGTTTGTCATTCTTTTGGGGGGTCGTTTCAATTTGATTGTCCAATCCATTTTAAGAAATTGCAACCCACACCTCGCCAGTCTCCTGAGAGGAACTGTCAAGGAAGTAGGTGAGTTGGTGAGGATTGGAACTCAAATTGAAAGATCTGGAAGAAGCCAAGAAATATTGCAGTCAGGTCAACGCAGATATATAGGAACGGAAAAAAAAAAAACTGACAGAGAGATTCACACAAAGTCAAATCCCTCAAACACACGTGTTGTTCACACCCCTACTCAGGACATAATTGCGCCATTTTACCATTTCTACAGATTAAAGTGAGCAGGGCATCAAAACTATGGAGTGTTTCACACCACAAGCACTCAGGGTTATTTATGGTAATGATCTTTCAGAGCTAGATCTATAATATTTTTAGCCAAAAGTGCTTAACAGTAGCAGAAACACGGTGAGCAGCAAAATAGATACTTTCACTAAAACACTGCAGAAAACGAGAATGCAGCTAATACAATTATTTTTATTTGTCATACAGATGACTCTGATCGTTTAACTAAACCAGGTTTGAGAAGTTATTTATGTATAATATTTTAAGACTGTTACGAAAATTAATGTTGTCAAACATGTCTATGATGCATCAATGTTATTGAAAAAGAAACATCTAAAAGGAATAGCTGCTTGAGTTAAAGTTTAATCTCCAGTAAACTGAAGCCCATTCAATGACACATCCAATGAGATTAATAATCAGGTATCCTAGATACATAACATAAAAGTAATATTACAACTTGCATCTGCACAAAAGGACACCATGTGAACTAGTTTTTTACAGTCTATGGTTTGAAATGGAAACTCTGGATGCACTCTTGCAACTAAAGCACAGAGAAATTTACAACATCCTATATATCACAATCCTGTTCTCATTATAATGCTATATGTATATTGATGCTGCACATCTTGCACTTAATTTTTAGTTAATTATTAAGTTTCACTTAATTAGAAAGGGATTACAGTCATTGCACGTTTTCGAAGCCATAACGAGAAACAACTTTAAATAAAAAATGAGATCAAAATAACACTGCTGCATTATTAATATCATCAAAGATTTTTGCCTATCTAAAAGGAATATGACCGTCTCAAATAACCCAATGTCAATGTCGGACATTCCATGTGACCTGAAACTGATGAGTGAACGGTCGGTAAACTGCTGCATTTTGCTAGCTGGTTATTAAACTCAACCAAATGCTTCTTATTTGAGATTAATCAGATATAGACAACATAAAAGTAATCTTACTACTTACATCTGCACAAAAAGAGGCAAATATGCACATGAACTTGACCATGCTAGTCTGATGATGTGGATGCGCTCTCAGCGTGCTGAAAAAAAAAAGCACAACATTCTATTACAATCGTTTTCTCAATATAATGTTAGGCTATGGTAGATCTGTTTTTTTTCTCTCAAAAAATTGTTTAACATTTTTTTTTAAAGCATGCAGCAAATGTAATAGTAGGCTATTAATCGGTTCAGTTGATATATACAACGGTAAAGGCTCATCATAACTCAAAAGGTAGGTATTGTTTGATTAGAAAACGTAAAATTTTTAGAGAAAAAATATTACATTTGTATTACAACATTCTCATGTTGAGAAACTGCTGATAAAAGACAAAAAATATATAATTATTTTTATTATAATTTTACTGGGGATGTGCAAAACTAGTCGACTAAACGGTACAGCTGCTACTAGTCAACACTGAAAACGATAGTCGATTACATAGAAAAAAAAATACACACGATTTTATCGTTCAAGTTACTGTCGTTGTAATGTTGCGGTGAAGAGCAGGGCATGAGCTGTGGAAATTGAGTGAGGCCGGTGGCTCGAGTGTTAATGAATGTCACTGCGCGCTGCACCAGTCTGGAGTCCCAGGAGCTCTAATGTGGGTTGGCGTGGCTACAGTGCCAGGGCTGAATTTTTGTCCCAGTCCGCCCCTGACAGTTGCTGTTCTAGCCAGAGCAAGTGGATTTTGCCAGTCGAAGGTGAAGTAGGCTAATGTCAAATTTCCATAATTGTGGTTGTGATTTATTTCTGTTATAGTTGTCTTCAGCCATTTTGGTGTGTTAAATTTGAGTCAGTTTTGGACTTCCCATTTTTATGTTTGAATTTACATTGTGAAAAACAAGGTTGTGTTCCATATTGTGGTGTTCAGCAATTTTAACATTGTATCATCATATCAGTGTAGATGTAGATGGACCAAAATAAAACCATTAAAATATCAAGTAAATAAGTATTGTGATACTTTGTGCCACAGAGACACTCTTGTCCCAAAAAGTATTGCTATACCACGATACTCAACATGTTGTCCCACGGTGAGTAATTTTTCCCTGTTGCACCTACACAAAATTTGAGGGTTCCCCCACCTGCCAAATCCCACTTTAACCACTGGTTATACACACAAGTCTTTAGAGGGGTTCTTACTTTTAGACTAGACGGTTACAAAACTTCCGTTTAAATGACTCAAATTAGTCGATGCACACATCCCTAAATTTTACATATCTTTCTTATTCGACATTCAGGAAGGAAATTAGGTAGGAGAATTTTTTTGGGTGAAGTTCCTCTACATGTGACCTGCATCTGGATCAAATTTTGTGGTAATAGCATAAAGTAATAAAAAGTTACAGCAATTGGAGCCAAGGTGGCTTTTTTGTTTAGCCCTTGACACCCCCTAATGGGCATTTTTAAATTGTTTCTCGTGATTAACACAATTGATTGTTGATTTTGGACTCATTTCAAACGGGAGCATCCACTGTAATGATGATGTGCCATTTTGTATGATCTATGCATGTTTCATGAAGTTATAAGTGAAAACGCCACTTGAATGCCACATGGCTACATGTGCGCCTGTGGAGTTGTCGTAACTCTGTGAGGAATGTCTCATGATTGACACAGTGGAATGTATTTTAATCTTGAGAATCTGCTGTAAATAATGGTGTGCCATTTTCCACAATTGGAGCATGTTTCATGAAGTTACGAAAATATGCAATATCCATATTTTATTTACATGTGGGACTTGCAGGGCTTCACGTACAAATACTCGCTCAAGTTTAGTCAAAGTTTAAAACAATTATGCTTGTTGTATTTTGCTCCGTGAGACCTTTCAAATGACACATGACTATCTGAGCTGTATGATGTTTTTGACATATTTTGTACATGGTACAAAAAAGTATTTCATAAATTAAGAATTATTTTTTTTTATCAGCAAATAACTGGACACTACTTAGAGTTTATCAAATTGGCATTGTTTTTGGCTACATGCATTGTAAAGTTCAGACTCTAAACTTTCAAATGACACCTATTTTGTGTAGTTTTGAAAAATATGATTTATTTTCGTAAATAGGTGGCACCTGCGGGCAGTACACTCCGTTTTAGAGGGTCGACTCAGCATTGGTTAAGAGATGATCAAAATGGCAAGGTGGGCCTTTTACCCCACACACGGGGTCAAAGGCACACCAGCATGGGGCAAAAGGCACAAAGTATTGATACAAATACTTAAAGGGATAGTTCACTTTGAAATTAATTTTTGATATGTTTTAGCTTACCTCAAGGGCATCCAAGATGTAGGTGTCTTTGTTTCCGCAGTAGTTTCAATTGTGATATTTTTAGGTCAAACCGTTCTTGTCTGTCAGTCATATAATGCAGGTCTATGGTCACCACCTCAAAGAGCATGCACAGAGAAGTCCAAATTAAACATGATTTAATGACTCGTAAATGTAAGTACACATTGATGGCCTAAGACACGAAACGAGCGGTTTGTGTGAGAAAACGAACAGTATTTATATCGTTTTTACCTCTTGTAACCACAGCCACGTCCAAGTGATCTGAGGGCACGGGCGCTTCGGTCTGTGCTTTACAAGAGGTAAAAACGATATAAATACTGTTCGTTTTCTCACACAAACTGCTCGTTTCGTGTCTTAGGCCATCAATGTTTACTTACATTTACGAGTCATTAAATCATGTTTAATTTAGTTTAATAATAGTTAAATAGATAAATACTGTCATTAAAATGTTCATTTTAAAAATAAAGAAATAAAATATTTTTTAAAAGTAATGATTCTGAAAGCATTGAATGAGATCCCATAATCATTTAATAAAGCATTTAATTTTCTGACCATTCTCTATAAACCTATAGATGGTTTTGCGTGAAAATCCCAGTCGTTCAGAAGTTTCTGAAATGCTCAGACCAGCCTGTCTTTCACCAACAACCATGCCACATTCAAAGTCCATTAAATCCCCTATCTTCCCCATTCTGATGCTCAGTTTGAACTTCAGCAGATTGTCATAAGCATGTGAACGTGGTCAAATGCATTGAGATGCTGTCATGTGATTGGCCGATTAGATATTTGCGTTAACCAGCAATCGAACAGGTTGTGTACCTAATAAAGTGTCCGGCGGTGAGAGTATAATGTATTGTATATGAAAATGTGAATTTTTTAAAAATAAAACAAGTATTTACGTAAACCCAGTTTCATGTCTTAAGTGAACACAAACAGTTGGGAGGAAGTAGAATGTGTATCAGTATATTGGATCTGTACATTTGGTCTTAAAGTGACAGCACCCTAATACCTGCTCCCATTTGTCATTAATCCTAATCTAACGAGACGAAGAGAAAATCACTCACTGCTCTTGACTTGAATGACATTTGTTGCTTTAATAAAAATCAAAGCAAGTTTAATTCTTACAGTGAGGACTATGCTATTTATTTAATTGTTCATTCTCACTCGGTTTTTGACAGCACAGTGCAGTTAGGAAATTGTGACAGAAGGGTCAATTCAGCAACCAGTCAGTATTTACGTTTTAAAAATTAAGAAATGAGATATATATTTTTATTATTATTTAACACAAATTCTGTTATTACTCCGGAGTACATTAAATGCGAGGTGTTTAGCATTCCAAACAAGCCTGGCGATGACAGCTTGATAGCTTGCTCAGTACATTAGCTGAGGAATCAGTGTGCATTATTTAACCATATTGATTCTTGTTTGTTAGGCCAGCAAATTCGTAAGTTGGTAAAGGATGGTCTGATCATTAAGAAGCCTGTAACTGTTCACTCTCGTGCCCGATGCCGCAAGAACACGCTGGCACGTCGTAAGGGCCGGCACATGGGTATCGGTAAGTTAAATGATAATGTTTCTATGTATTTTTTTCTTTGTTTTAAAATCAAACTGGTGAGATGTCATTTTAATTTTCAGTGGTTGATTGGCTTGTTTCAATCTTAAATCTCAGGTAAGAGGAAGGGTACAGCTAATGCCCGAATGCCAGAGAAGCTTTGCTGGATGCGTCGCATGAGAATTCTACGTCGTCTCTTGCGTCGTTACAGGGAGTCCAAGAAGATTGACAGGCACATGTAAGTCATATATTTGCTGTCTTTATGCTTTAAGATCCTTGCACACTGTGTCCGAAATTTTCGTATGCGTATTTTCGTGTTCGTCATTCGGTGGCTCTGAATTGTCAAAACACCTCTCAAAAGGCTACGGATGTGAAAAACGCAGAAAATCAAACCCGATCCAAATTTTTTATGACGCACGAAAGTTTCGGAGGCAGTGATTGATACAATGTGAGGTCGTATTAATTTAACGTGCGAAAATTTCGGATGAGAATTTTGGACTCTGTGTGCAAGGGACTCTTAATTAGGGATGCACAGATATCAGTATCGGGCCCGATCCTGCATTTGTGTACTCGTTAAACTGCTCCGATATCAAAAACCGATATCACGCAGTGTGTACAGTGCTTGTGACAAAGAAATACAGACAACAGCAAGCAGAGAGCAGAATGGATATATCAGAAAAGGATGTCTATGAAGTAAATGTATCGTAGTATTAAAATGTTAAACAAATTACATATTTATGCCTATAGCTGCTGTATAGCAGCACAGACGTGCAAGCGTGTTGAGCACACATCCCTTTTTCACAGACATTGCTGGAAAGCTTACAGTTCGGTTGGATATGTAAATGGCAAAGAAGGTAAAACGAGGCACATATTACTAACATTAATTACATGCACATCTGTTGCATGCTCTTGATTGCTGATCTCTCACTCAGCACACATGCCTCATTTGGATTAAAACAATTGTATGCAGGGATGTGATTCTTCCGGATTAATCCGGAATTCCGGTTATTTCAGCCTAAAATCATGACCCACGTGAATCATGCAGATCAGTAATAAAAATAAAATTGGGGGTGTTTGGAAGTTTTGGGAAAGTCATTGTAATTTGTTTTAAAATATTTATATAATCATACTTGCAAACTTGTTGCTTTTTGGCGACAATCGCCGTTTTCTTGGTCAATTTGGTCATTTACGTGAAGCGCAGAGACGGGGGCGCAGAGACAAGGGCGCGATCGAAAAGAAAACAGTCTGTAAAACGCTACAAATCAAAGTGGAAGTAAACTCATTATAATAAAACAACAACCAGCGATAGAGCGGTCATCTTCCTCTTTGCACGAGCATTCTCACTGAGTGTGCGCGCTCACAAAAGAACAGCACGCATACAATAACGTCCGCCATAGAAGAAGTCATCTTAAAGGCATATCAACATGTCATGAACACTACTTAACACTAGGTGGCCGTTACAGAGTTCCATCTTTTGGACATTCATCATATCGCATTGGTTTTCATTTCTTGTCCTCAAAACAGAGCACTAATCTGTTTATTTTTAAGTTACACATTGATTAAAAAAGAATCAAATGTGTTGGTAGTATTATTATTTTATACTAAATCAATTATTTATAATTCTGATGAGAATAAAGTTAGGGTTAATTAAAATTAAGGAAAACAAATATATTGATCTGAAATATAGCAAATTAATTTTAAGTTCATTCAGGTACAATTACCAAACATATATCAAAGTCTTTTTATCTTTTTATTAGTTTAATTAATAAACTAATTATATAAAACTATTATCAGTGCACTATAAATAAACTGGTTCTATGCCTTTATTAATAAAACTTATTTAAAACATACAAGGCTTAAGACATTTATAAAAATGCCTTCTATATTTCTGTTTTGATTTTCACTCCATTTTACCGAAATCGTACCGAACCGTGATGTCTGAACTGAACCGTGACTTCTGTGTACCGTTCCACCCCTAGTATTGTTGTCATACTATAAATTATGTTAAGCTATGGTAAAAGTGGTATTCCCAGACCTGGAGATCGGCTGAATGGTTTCCTAAACGGTAAAAGAACAATTGTTTTACTCGAGGGGAGGTGGAAAATGAGCTTAATTCCCCAAATGGTGGAATATCCCTGTAACGTTAGGCTTATCGTTAGCCGAGTGCTTTGCCCTGACTTCTTATGATACAGTGCATGTGTAAGATACAAACTTCCTGGTTGGCAGAAAAAGACTTTTGATAAGTATGCTGATTTTTGTTAAGTCACGCTCAGAAATGTGTAATTTGCATATTAAAATCACAAAATTTTTTTAGCAGGGGGCACGTACAACCACAAACGCCCCCCCCCCGTGTCACCTTTTTTACTCTGAGGAGTTTGCAGGTCTGTATAATAGAATATGTTTAAGTGATAATATTAGTTAAACAACAATACTTGACGTTCATTCGATCCATCCGACTACGGCATTTCCATCAGATTTCGTTTTGCAGCGTTGAGCATTTTAACCAATCGCACACGTTTCCATTGAGTTTGTTAGCGTGATGACCAATCAGAGGCGTTCAGATTAGTCATCGCTGAAACGAATAGTTTTGTTCAGTGCGGTGACTGAATTCTTCTGACTTCCATCATAAACAACAAAGTGCAGATTCGATGTAAGAGATTCATGTCGCACGTTTCTGTGATTTTTAACGGGAGTTTAGTGCGTGCTTAAACTCGCGCTAGACCCAAGTTATGGACAGCCTCACGATCGTTCCTGGCACTGCGTATCTAGGCCTATAGCACGAGTGCTTTTCTTAGGCTTGCTCTTTATACGCAAAAGTAATACATGCATCTGATAGGCAAAAAAAGTGCGTATCATATGTAGCCTACGGCGCTAAATTGCTTATTGGATGCACGTAAAAGGTCATTTATGCGTATAAAGAGCACGCAAATCTTGATCGGTCACATTCTCTGCTCCCTTTCTGTGTACAGTTTATTCCAGTTAATATAATTTATTCATCATGCTGATAAGATTGTGTAGTCTTCATTTTCTAATGCGTAAAAAGCATTAATATAATTCATAATTGGTTCTTAGGTTGTTTTATCTGTGTAGACAGAATATGTTGTTCAGTTTTACTAAAACACAAAAAACATTTTATGTTGCCTATTCCTATTGTAGAAGTTTGAGTGGAATTTTATTTACTGAATGAGATTGATCGGTATTGGAAACACAGTTGTTTTCTTTACAGTACTACAGAACAGTTATCGCCCTTACATTTTCCCCAAAGATAAGTTAATACGTCCTGTTTTGTATTACTAGAAATAAATTATAGCTGTTAAATATATTTCCATGTGTGTCACTCATCACAGTTCCTGGTAGTTCATGCAGTAATGGCTGATTCAGGTGTTTAAAAAGTAAAAAGTGCTTTACGCTGGGTCTTAAAAAAAAATCCTGCTTTTTTTCACTCGCACAATCACATCCCTGATGTAGGCCTAAGTAAAAACTTGAACTGTTACGTGATTTGTGTTTAACGAGTGGTTCCCTACTTTAATTATAGGATGTTTACAGGGCAAGAAGTTTACTGTGCTCAAGCATCCGAAGCGCGCGCCCAGAAAGCCATTGCTTGAATACTGCATCAAATTCTCTTTCATGTAATCTTGCGCTTGAACTGATGAATTCATACAAAATTATGTAAAAACGCCCATCTGTGCGAGTATCCGAGTAAACATGGTTGTTTGTCTTAAGTGAACGTAAATTCAATAAAAAAATAAAACTAATGTGCAGCTTGATACACCACCTGCTGTGTTTTTAATGTTGATCAAACAACAAAGGACAAAGAAATCACTCACTGCTCTTGACCGAGTCTTGTGTAACTTTTGATTGATTTATTCAAATTCTGTACCTGACAACCTGAAAGGCACTGTTTATCTTTGTTCTATTGTATTTATTTGTAATTTGATTTATTTGTTCTAATTTTATTATTGATTGTTTACTTTTAATAAATCAGTGTGAATTCTTTAGGTTTACACATTCTGACTAGCACGCATCTGAGGCGGTTTTATGAGTTGTTATATTTGATTATTACATATTGTAAGTAATTTAATAAATGATCAATCACATCGACTCATTTTGCAATCCTACTAGCCATTTATTTAGATTAAAAACCCTTCTCATTCATTTGGCGAGGAACATGGCTTTTTGAGCAGCCTTAGCAGACCCTGTCACGCTGTTGCTAATGCCACCGCAGTAGACTCATATTGCAGTTTTAAGGCTAACGATTAATCGATCAATTGATTGTTCATTTAAACGATGATCATGGGAATTTGTGTAAATTGACATCCCTACTCATAATATACATTGCACATCACATTTTTCAATGATTCTCAAACGACTCGTCGGATGAATCAGTCTATAAATCCCTCCTTTCCTTGAGCCTACTCTGTGCAATCAGAGCAGTCTGTTACGATTGGTCTACCGCTTACAGTGCTTGTCGGAAGCTAAACGCCCATTACCATAACTGAGTTTCAGCTCAGGAGGCTTCCCAAATCTCAGCATTTGTACACACTAAAGTGTTTTTTACCTTATCAATCCCAGCGCGAGTTCGATGATGAAACATTGGAAGAACTATTTGATAAAACCGAACCTTAATCGAAAGGATGACTTGAGCAGGAAGTTTCTCAGTGATACGCTACTCAGTTTGAGGTACAAATTGAGCGTCAGCGTCAGTTCTGGCAGGCCAAGTAGTCAAGATGCTGCTAATGCTATCGGCCGACAACACGGTCTCATCAGCGATCGCTCAGCTGAGCTGCATCAGCGCATCTGCTGTTCATCTCCCCTCACTGCTAATGCCTACGCTCAAATCAGGGCGCCCTATTTAAGCAGATTCAATTTGCTCCTAACTGCTTGCTGCTCGCTCTCTGCAATATTGAAACAGGAGGACTCGATGTATTCACTCTCCATTCATCTCTGAAAGTCTTCACGAAGCTAAGCTAAGTTTCTTTTTAATGCTCATTGTTAAAAGCCATCAGGATATGGGCACCATGCTGTTGCTAATGCTATCCGTGTGCTTGGGCTTATCTAGTCATTTTCATTTAAATGCTCTTGCTAGGCTTATGCGATCATATTGACAATGTGCGTTACTATCTGTTGTCATTGGCAACTGCTCGCGTTGCACATGCAGTGATTTAGCACTATGCAGCGATTTAGCACTATGCAGCACAGATCAAGCAGCTTGCAGTGATAGATAGTAAATAACAATTCATGGTGCAAACTGAGTTATTTCTGCTGTGGCACAGCTCTAAAAGACATAGTAACCAGTCACTGTTCAGTGAGTCAATTAAAAGAAAGTCTCATCTGCTAAATCTTACTTGTCTTTCTTCTGCTTAGTTACATTGCCCCTGGATGCGCTTACTGGCTGCTTAATTCATCCTTCATTTATTTTTATCACAGGAGGTTGCTTTATGGTCTGTTTGGGGGAAATAGTTCAGCTCTCCTAAGTCCTAATTCATGTGAGCGTCCCCTAATGCTGCTGCTGTCCCCCGACTCTGCTAAATTCATGGTGCTCATGAATGGTCAGGAGACTCATCTGAACTGAAACATATTGCCAACCAGGCACGTGCACACATAGACATCAAAGGGGGCTTGAGCACCTGCCCTTTTTATTCCTGGAGAGAAAGTGCCCTTTTTTCTGAGGTGCTTTTTTAATTTTTTTTTTAAATAATATATATTATTGTTGGTCGTCGCTAGGCCCAACTTCTGCCTAGCCCCCCTAAAAATTTGTGATTAATGTAGGCTACAGAAATTCGAGTTCGCTTCAGTCTTGTTATTATCAGATTCAGCGCGTTCTTCATCTTCATTTCGCAGCGGCGCAGAGCAGAGAGCACGTCAGAAACAGAGGACAGGGTGTGTGTGTTCATCTGAGCCTCATTGGTCTGTCACTGCTCGTCAATGTCAGAATATTTGAGATGACCAATCAAATCAAAGCTGTTTTCATCATGTTTGGCACAAGATTAATAATGAATGTGTACATATTGAGAATATAATACAAATTGTAGCTTTTGGTAAATTAAAAAAAAGCTCAGCTTTAGGAGGGGAAGAGAAAGTGATGAAGAGACTGAGAAAAAAAGAAAGCGTGATGAGATGAGAAGAGAGCAGGTATTGACAAATAATCTGCTGCCCACTGACATGGTTTTAAAGCTATTTCTTATCCCTTTTTAGGGTCTTCAAACGTCTTGAAATGCACATATCAGACAAATAAAAAATTTGAACCCCCTACCAACCTCAAATTTAGGACCTCTTTGATTATAAAGCCCTGTCTACGGCCCTGTATTAGGCATAAGATCAATAATGAATGTGTAGCCTACATATTGTGAATGCATTTAATTAACTTAATTACCTTTAGTAGCTTTCAGTAAATAAACGCGTCTGAGAAAAGGATTCATAGGCAAAATCAACCTATCAGTTGACCCTATGTTTACTTTCTTCAATGACAGACAAAAAATGAAAAGCCTAACGTTATATCAGTCAAAGCTCAGCTTTAGGAGGGGAAGAGACAGGGCAAGATAAAAACAAAGAGAAAAAGAGTGTGATGATGATGAGGAGAGAAAAATAATCAGCTGCCCACTGACATGGTTTTAAAGCTGTTATCCAATTTTTTTGGCCTTCAAAACATCTTAAAATGCACATATGTAGATCAGAGAAATCAAAATTTTCTCGGGGAAACACCGAACCCTCTTCCGTACTTCACATTTGGGACCACAGTGATTATAAAACCCTGACTTTGCATGGTAATGAAACTGATTAATAGTGAGCATTAGATCCTAAACTAGTGTTACCTTTTTTTTATAAAAAAAATAAAATAAATAAATATACCCTCATTGGGGGCTTAGCCCCCCTAAAATGAAAATCCTAGTGACACCCCTGCTACAGATGCAATCAGATGGATGTAAGGATTCAGGGCGGATCTAATCCGTGGGGAATTTGCATATCATAATTAATAATTGGTAATTAATAATTATTCATACATGTTTGGATTAGATCAGTCTTACATGTTAATAAATCTCCCGATAAGGGAGGATCTGTCATTCTACCTGCATGCGTGCATGTGAATCCCGGAAATTAACCACAAGTTGATTGCAGTTAATTACACGGACCATGTTTCACAAACAGGTAAAATGAATTAGCTCAATTGTCAGGATAATATTTGTGGGATCCACAATATCATCTTACTTGATAGGATTTCAGAAAACGCAATTCTCTGGCCAGAAGAATTGGGTTTCCCGCCCTATCAACACATAACGTTAACGTTACTCTTTAAAGTATCTTTAATTCGTAAAGCTTGTAGCATTTAGACCTTTGGCACTTAAGTGACTTGAAATTGAGCAAAGAGACAGCACACCAATCTAATGAATATATAATTAATTTAATAGAGGCATGACTACTTATGTATTTACTACGGTTACACGGGATATATGTATTTACAAACACATAGACATCAATGAACAATACAATAAGACATCAATGAACGAGAAATGCGTAAAGTTTGGACAATGGATAACTTACACGCGTGAGCGAGTAAGAGAGAGAGGAAAGGGGATGGGGAGAGAGAGAACAGAGAAATTGGGAGAATTTCATTGGCAGGAAGACATTCACCTCTCTGATAACAACACGAAACATCATCTTAAAACTTCTTAGAAGCTCTATAAAGAGATTATACTTGCAATCAACTTATGTTATGGTCTCTCTCTTGTGTCGCGGAAATCCTGTGCGTGAGAGGATTCCTTTGTGTGTGAGGAAGCATCACGTGGGCTGCTTGGCGCGCGTGTTGAACGGAGGTTCACAGTCTTTGGGGTAACAAAGGAAAATAGTTCGGCTGAGTTCGTTTCACTTCGTAGAACGGAGGAATCACGGTCGGTTAATGTTCCATCTGTGCATGGCTGGCGAAGAAGCGCGTGCTTCGCTCGGTCCGGCGCGTCACGCGGTCACGTGCGCGTGTTTCTCCTTCAAAGCGAGCGCGCGCTCGTTTAAAGGTCCCTTGTAGATGGATTTACTGAAGAGATATGTCACGGGGTTTTCTTTTCAATCGTCGATTGGAATTAAACACAGAGACTTATCTACAACTGAAAAACAAACTAAACTAGAAACAAATAAAAGAAAGGCGAAGACCTCGCCCGGAGGCGAGACGTTACATCATGACACGAGGACATGGGAGGAAGAGAGAGTCCAGAGGGAGGTTCAGTCCTCTTTAGAGGAACTGGAGTCCACACCTCTGAGGTGCGAACTGGCCAATGACATTCAACGAAACTTTTGGCGGCCAAATTCTCTTTGTCTTGTCAAAGTTAAACTATGGCCGTGTCCGCCTCTTTTATGACCAGTCAGAATTTGTCAGAATCATTCCACAAGATGATAAAAACATAGAAAACATACATTTTACTGTAATCTTCTGTATCTGACCTAATCAGTTGGAACGAGATAATTAAAACGGTACCAAACACAACATTTACACATAATTGGAACATGAAGATACATTTAATACATAACTTTTAAACTCTCAAGAGTTTCACTGATACGCTAGGAGATCATTTCTAAACTACCATGGACTGGGAAGCACACAGACATACAGGAATATATCGTATACAATTGGTAATGGCTAAAAGGTCCATTATGTGTGTGTGTGTGTGTCAGAGTTCTGTTATCTCTCTTGCAGAGATGGGGGGGAGGGAATGGAATGTTTTTTATGACTCTGGCCATTCCTGAGAGAGAGAGAGAGTGTGTGTGTGTGTTGCATTCAGTCTTTTTGGGTCTTTAGCAGGATGTATTTAGTTATTCAGATTCACCCTTTTTGCCCAGTCCTTACATGGAGGAAAAAACAAACTCCATCTAATTGTGAATTTTGAAGGTGCGTGAAACAATTGTGTGAGTTTGAGGAAGATAAAATTAATTAACTTTTTAAATTATTTTTTTTTTAAAAGTCAGAGTTGAGTTAATATATATACTTTTTTGTTTAAAAAAAGTAAAAAAAAAAAAAAACACGTAATTATGAGAAGTGCCCTTTTTTTCACTTGAGCCCCTGCCCCTCAAAATGTCTGTGCACGTCCCTGTTGCCAACTAATTCGTATTCATTAAGATTTATAAGCATTTTAATTGTCTAATTCCATCTCTTGTCTTATTCACAAGAGGTTGCCAGGTATGGTTTGTTTGGGGCTCAAGTCAATTTCTGCTCTCCCAGTACTAAACTGTGAGCGTTCCCTAATGCTGCTGCTGTCCTCTGACTCTCTGCTATTTCATGGTGCTCATGAAAGGTCAGAGGACTCCCTGAACAGAGCCATACCGCCAAATTTTAATTATCAACTTTATTGCATTTTATTCAATACAATTTCCTAATCATTTTTATTGTCATGTGTGTTCTTGACTTAATGGACCTGACAGAACTGTAATTCCTCACCATCAGCATTAGGATGTGTATGTCTATCAACAAACCAATATGTATATTTCTAATTTATTGCGGTGCACATGTGGGAACTGTATTTACTCTATCAATAACGGTGCATACGTTAGCCAAGCACTAACGTGAATGACTGATGTAACATTAAAGTTTGCAAAACAAATCTTGCTCCATCCTTTATCTTTACTCAAAGTAGTAAGAATGACAGACAGTCTGCATTAATAGACAGTTTTAGGTAATAGTAGACCACAGCTGATTAGCAACTATTTAAGTAAGACCGTCATAACGCGAGTTAGCCGGTTAGCTGGAAACGTAAACGATATAAAACACAAAACGACGTATTTTGAACACCTGGTAGAAAATATATTCATCAATAATTATTACGGCTGCACGATTAATCGAAATTAACCCTAAATCGTGCTTAAACCGATATGGCTTTGTGCGTTTATGAAATGGCAAAGGCTGTGAATGTTTTTGTTTTTTATTTTTTAATGCGCAGCTTGTCAATGAAGTACTGCTCTATCTGAGAGCACTGCGAGTTTGAGTCGCTTACATCGTGTATTTGAAAAAGCAGCATGCATCCAATAGCTTTCCAAACATGAAGCATTTACGAACCTTTTGTCCAACAAAAGAGAAAATTTAATAACATCTTTTTACTCCAAACTCACTTCATAACGTCAAAATAGGCTGCACATAAAAAATTTGCAGCCTTTGTCAAATCGCGTTCGATTTAATTCCGATTAATCTTGTAGCCCTAATAATTATTCATACTTAAAGGTTGTGATTCTGAGGAGCAAGCTGATCCAAATAAACTGGCTACTGACCCATCTTTCAAGAGCAAGCGTTTCCCGAGATTTAAGAAGCAGTCGTCTGTAAAATAATGTGTTTGAGGGCGGGCGGGAATTATGCAAATGTCTTATCTAGTGACGTAGAACCGTAACACAGTTACGTAACCGCAACTCGTTAAGGCGGTTCAGAGACGATTCTTTCTTTTGGGAGGCACACACTTTATTTATCGAGCAGTTTCAACTTTGTAGAACGTTTACTTTCAAACAGCTATGGTACACACCGCAAGAACGGGAATATTCGGAAAAAAAACCATAGGGGCACTTTAAATGATAGAGCAATAGAATGAAGATTGAAAGTAAAAGAGGCTTGTACAATATATTTTAAAAGGCACAATTAAGCATGAAAATAACGGAAGAAAACATTATTCACCGATCAGGCATAACATTATAACCACCATCCTCCTGGAGTTTGAGATTGAAGCTGCAGAAAGTGACATTCAAGTCAAGAGCAAGACTGGAGAAACTATTTTCTCAGAGAGTAGCCTTTCCTTCCAAAGGAAATTAACATTTGAACTCTCTTGCTATATTACCATCCCCATTCGAGACACGATCACACTTGAGTTGATCACCTCCCAATTTACACATCATTCCCTTCACCCATCCCTACCTGAATTCACCCAAAAATCTATATGGTTTAATATGAACAATTATTTGGTATCATTTGAAATGTCTCAGTGAGACTGGTGCAAAGGTCTCATTCCCACAGAAGTAAACCAAAAAGGTAATAAGGTGTGGAGAGTTTAGAGATATCTTGTTAACTGCTGTGGGTGTGCCCCCGTGTAAATCAGCTTCTGTCCCCAGTAAGTCTGGGACGGTGATTAATGCAAATTCCCACTGTCAACTCTATGTTTACATTTGAAAAGAGGTTTCTGCCTTGGTCTGAGTATTTAGGGAGATGCTGAAGAAGGCTCGTGGCGATTTGTAACTCAAATTAGCCCGTGATGCAGAGTGTATGAGTGTATGCAGGCACTCCACATCATGTACAGTGGGGAGAACAAGTATTTGATACACTGCCGATTTTGCAGGTTTTCCCACTTACAAATAGGGATGTAACGATATTGACGATATCGCGCTATCGCGGTGGTAAACGTGTCTCGATATCGTCGTGGTTGGGTTACAATATTAAAAGGACAGGTGTCCGTCACAAAGCAAGAGGAATAAACACAGTCCCGCGGATCACAAACTTCCAAGATGCCGTCTGCAAGTGTGTTTATTGTCTGCAACAAATCGCAGAAATCAAGGGAGAAGAGAAATGTAGATGAACTGCTGCGCTTGTGACAGGGCGCATGTTTACCTGAACGAGCAGAGAGAGAGCGAGCCCCGGTCGCGCGCGCGCTCTCTCTCTCTCTCTCTCTCTCTCTCTCTCTCTCTCTCTCTCTCTCTCTCTCTCTCTCTCTCTCTCTCTCTCTCTCTCTCTCTCTCTCTCTCTCTCTCTCTCTCTCTCTCTCTCTCTCTCTCTCTCTCTCTCTCTCTCTCTCCTCTCTCTCTCTCTCTCTCTCTCTCTCTCCTCTCTCTCTCCTCTCTCTCTCTCTCTCTCTCTCCTCTCTCTCTCCTCTCTCTCTCTCTCTCTCTCTCTCTCTCTCTCTCTCCGGAGCCAAGCAAGCGAAAGGCTCAAAAGGTCTCAAAACTAAGCGCTGTATTGCTCTCTCTCCCTCGCAGGCTCGCACATATTAATCAAAATAAATCTATTCCTGTGTTTTCGTCTCGTTCGGGATCCGTTTGAAGCTGAATGCATCACCTGAAAAGCTGGCACGTAACGTTACGTTTCAGTGTCAAATAATGTACACATAATGAATGGCGACTGTAGAAAGTAAAAGCTGAATCCCGGACATTTTGGCTGATCTCGAAATGTGGGACTGAATGTGCAAATCAGCAATGTAACGTTAGGATAGGCTAGCGTAGCAAACTAGCGATTTTTAAAAACGTTAGAAACATTTCAATAAACAACATAGTTGCAAATATATATGTACATAACTGTGTAGAGCACAAACAAGACTGTCATAATTTTTTAATCAATCATTTAAGCCAAAAATACTTACATTTATGGGACTCTCTGGATGATATGCCTGCCATTGTTGCCGGTTGCGCAGTGCATTCTGGGTACCCCTTGGTTTCAAGTAAGCTCGCGAAAATTCTTGGTTTTAAGGGGTGTCTACCCCTTCCCCTTAGCCCTATTATTTAGATTATCATCACAAACACTATCGTGAGCTATTTAACAATACCGTGAGCTTTTCCACAATATCGCAATAAATATCGTACCGTGAGGTCAATATCGAAATTGTATCGTACCGTGAGATTTTGATATCGTTACATCCCTACTTACAAAGCATGTAGAAGTCTGTAATTTTTATCATAGGTACTCTTCAACTGTGAGTGACGGAATCTAAAACAAAAATCCAGAAAATCACATTGTATGATTTTTAAGTAAATCATTTGCATTTTATTGCATAACATAAGTATTTGATACATCAGAAAAGCAGACCTTAATATTTGGTACAGAAACCTTTGTTTGCAATTACAGAGATCATACGTTTCCTGTAGTTCTTGACCAGGTTTGCACACACTGCAGCAGTGATTTTGGCCCACTCCTCCATACAGACCTTCTCCAGATCCTTCAGGTTTCGGGGCTGTCGCTGGGTAATACGGACTTGTTGAAAAGTCCGTATTACCCAGCGACAGTTGGGTAATACGGACAGTTGGGTAATACAATAAAAGTTGATACTGGTATCATGTTCGAATGACACGAAGGGCTGTTCTTTCTTGATGATGTGCTCACAACATCCAATAAGGTAAGAGAGACCAAAAAGCATAACAATAATGATGTTTGTGACATTACAGAAGTTAACGTTTTAAATTCTTAAACTACAAGCTGTTTCTTGATTTCAAGTCAAGTCATCATATATATAGCGCTTTTAACAATGTAGATTGTTCCAAAGCGGCTTTACAGTGATAATAGGAAATTAAAGTATTCTAGAGCTGCCATAAAGCCAAAACAATCTGTTAAAGTTATTTTCCAGCTAAAGTTAGTTTTGATTGATTCACTTCTGTCGCAACGATCATTAGTTATTAACTTAGGGGCCGCTAACACGACACTGTTTTAACAGAAAACTCTTAAGTTCTCTCTTAAGTCGTCGCGTCCAGACGCAGGTCCTTCATCAGATCTGGATCCGGCGGACTGCGGTAAACCTCGGGATAAACAAAGAGACTAATATTAGCGTAGATGCCATTCTTCTTATGGTGTAACGAGTACATCAGGATTTATGGGAAATGTTCCCTGTTCCGGCTGATCTAAACTATGCAGCCTAACATTGATTTATAGAAGTCTATAATGTGTTGTGTATGCTAGGTCAAAGAGATGTGTTTTTAGTCTAGCTTTGAACTGACAGAGTGTCTGTTTCCCGGACAATGTTGGGAAGACTGTTCTGAAGTTTTGGTGCTAAATAGGAAAAGGATCTACCGCCAGCAGTCGATTTTGATATTCTAGGTATTATCAACTGGCCGGAATTTTGAGATCGCAATAGACGTGAAGGACTATAATGCGTTAAGAGCTTGCCCAAGTACTGGGGAGCTAAACCATTTAGTGCTTTGTAAGTAATCAGCAGTATTTTAAAATGTATATGATGTTTAATAGGGAGCCAATGCAGTGTTGACAGAACCAGGCTAATATGGTCATACTTCCTGGTTCTGGTAAGAACTCGAGCTGCTGCATTTTGGACCAGCTATAGTTTGTTTATTAACCCCCTGGGGTCGGCTATCGCGCCGGCGCGATTGTCTCGATTTTTTTCTTATCGGTGCAAAAGAGACTCAAAATACTCGGTTGATTTTGATCTTACATATAAGTGTGATACATCATTAGATCCTGTTAAGTATCTATTTTTTTTGTGGATACACACAATAAAAACAAACTGTTGTGCTTTTCACCAAATAAAGAAAAACAAACATGATGCAAGTTCTGCGTTCTCTCTGTCAGTGAAGTCCATTCTGAAACGCGTCCTAAGATTAACTGTAACTCCGCGATTACTTGTCACACAGGCACGAGAGATTTTTCTTTATGAAGCTTGAATTCTCTTCTTTTAAATGAAGTAATTTATATAAAAAACAAATATTCTCAGTTTATGCAATCTGTATGAAAAGAGTGCTGTCAGTATTTTTTTCCCCAGCTCATTACACTTCATTACGCGTTAATCTGACACGCCCACGGAGGACGCGCGCTATTCAAACGCAAATGTCGAGGCAAACCATGACAATGCCCACATCAGCCGTTCCACCGCGGCGGTAAAATGTGTGGTGTATTTGCTGCCTTTTACCGCTAAGAGGCGCTACAATCATAGACTCTGAAAAGTGTTCGTTTATTCCGGTTTATTCTCTCTAATGCGTAATCTGCTGTCTATGGTAATCTGCTGCCGCGCCGCTGTTGTTTCATAGCGATTGAAAGTTGGTAGCAGATGAATTCAACAAGTGAAACGTAGTTAAAATAATTCATAATCACAATACTGAAACAGGGAACAATTGAAAACACTAAAGGAAAAACACTGCGACCAAAATGGTTGCATATGCGACCTTTTGAAATGCCATTGCGACCCTAATTTTTAATGGGTCGCAAATGTATCACCGTTTGATTATTTTTGTACCTACCTAATGTTTTAGGCAATATGCTATGATTTACTATGAGCATTTATTAAAACAGAAATGTGTATTTTAAGAATACGTTTTATAACGCGCTCTGAGCATTCAACACATCAAGTTGGCTTCGCGGATTCGCGCTTGTTTAACTGAGAGAACGAGCAGAGAGAGTGAAAGCCCCAGTCGCGCGCGCGCTCTCTCTCCCTCCCTCGCTCATAATAATGAATTGAGTTGACTGAATATCTTTGAGAATACACGATGGTAAAAGGTCGGAAGACCGAAGTTTTTTTTTTTCTGAACTACCACTGGTTGTGAATTGTGCTAAAATAACGTTGCCTCATCTTCTCTGAAAAGCTTTCCACACATTCAGATGGCATAAACCACTCTTTCAATAAACAAAACAAAAAATCTATCTGGTGATGCAATGTTTTCTGTGTTGAGACAAATCTTGTGCGATGTCCTAAACTGCCTGGATAATCACACAACGTGTGCCGTGGTCCGTTAATGACACGTCCGATTCGCGAACTGACTCCTTTGAACCGATTCACTTTAATGAATGGTTAAAATAACAACTGATCTGTCCAACACTGAACTCAAGAGTCATTCTAGAATGATTCATTCTTTCCAAGTAGAGCTATTCAAGTCATCTGGTGAAATTGTTTTTATATCGCAATATATATCGCAGAAAAATCAAATATCGCAATGTCATTTTTTTTACCAATATCGTGCAGCCCTACTGTAAATTCTGTGGGCCTTCAATTGCAGGACTGTCCAAATTTGTAACTGCGTCAAAACAATTCAAACACGAATCATTGAAGCTTCACAATGACATATTATATTTATTTTACTTTTCCTTAAGAGTTCAGAAGTCTGCCCATCTGTGCCAACCATAGCATGGTGAAATCCAAAAGAAATTAATTTAGCACTTTATTGTGTAGGCTACTGTATTTTCTATTGCAGTAAATCTATCCCAACCATTTTTAAAGAAAACAAGAAGGCATGTGTTTTAAAAGATGGAGAGTAAAATAAAAAGCACATCTGTATGCAATACAGTTTCACTATTGGTCATTATTATCCAGAGCGGCTTACTATATAAATAATTTGTGCGACCAAATCATGTTTTGCGCTAGTAACTGAAAAAGTTAGTAGCGCAAGTGCCACCAGTGGAAAATGTTAGTGTAGTTCCCTGTGAAATTAGGCTACTGAAATGTAATTGAATAAATAATGAAAACATTTCAACATAAAACATTTAGGCGGCTACATCAATGAGGCTTTACAAGAGAATAAGACGTTGACTTTTACAACTTACAGACGGTAGCTCAGTGATCAATGCGACAACACGAGCTTCAAGGAGCTTCAATCGACCCGAGATCGAATCTTAATGTAGCATACATGTTGTTAACCGATGTTGGCCTACAGCGTTTATATTTTACCACCTTGATGCTTAAATAGTAAGTGTTTATAACTGTTTACTTATTTAAAGTCAATAGTTTTTTTTAATTATCATTACAACATAAATTTGCTACATTCCTTTAGAACCGCAGCCGCTGCACAAACGACAAAAACTGATGAAGGAAGATTGTCAGCCGATTGCATCAGAAAATGAAGAAGCTCGTCTTTAGTCTGCTAAATTATTGTGTAATGTTAAAGAACACTAAAATTACTTAAGTTTGAAACCAAGTTCGAACATTTCAAGGTTTAAATAAAGTGTTGGGACAGTTTTTTTTTTAATTTAAAACAGGGTTGCATCGGGTTTAGAGTTTATTTCTTTTGCGATGCAAAATAAGAAACACTAGGCTAATCTTATTCTTGCACATTTTAAAGTTGTATTGCCAAAGAAATTACAGCTAAATTAAACAATTAAAACAGTACAAAACGAAAATTGTCCAAAGAAACATAATTAAATCAAAAACATGCGTTTCTCTTTGCCTCTCTCGCGCTGGGTTTATTTAGTCTCCCTCGCTGCGCGCGCCGGGTCTCTCTCGAAATTAAACATTGCAGGGTAAAAACTAGGGGTGTAACAAAATTTGAACCGAACCGAAAAACCGCGATACACCACCCACGATACGTATCGCGATACTCTCATGGCGAACCGAACACGCCCCGTCCCCTGCTGCCCCGCCCAGACCCGGCTCATTGCACCTCATTTGTTATGTGTACACAACGAATACAGGGCTGTTGCCTAACCACCATTAACCACATATAATCGCAATAAGCTCAGTGTTTTGTTACTTTTGATAATAAGCAAGGTGTAATCTTTCAAATTATGTCTATTTGATCACGAAATGTAAACAATAAATGCCGTTTTGGCGCTCTTAGATGTGGCGTGACAGATATCACTGCATGCATGCGGCAGCGCGGAGCGCGATCATCTCTTCCTCAGTTACAGAATAAACATGAATGGACACCCGAAGGTATGTTGAAAGATACAGTATACTTACTGAAAGGCATCATAACTCGTGTAAACACTCAATCAGTGTTTCAACAGCGGAAATACGTCAATAAAACGCTTAGTTTTTCACATAGCTTTATATTTACCTCAGGCAAGTCATTCAGTGTCCACAGCTTGCTGGTTTGCTAACTCTTTCACTAAATAAATGCTATATATTAGCCTACATATTATATTTTACTTAACCTGTTTATGATATCTTGATTATTTAATGTATGTTTAAAATAGTTGTCATGAAAATAACAGCAACTGTGTAAATTATTATATAACAATTACAAATTAGAGTAAAAACATGTTAATGCAAAAATTGCCTTATGTGCAGTTTACATGTTTTCATACAATTTGTTATTTGAGTGTTGATTAGTATTATATAATTTAGGCTAAAAGTCTAGGCTTGTTAAGCTTTAATGTTATAGTAATGTGCAAGTAAGGGCTGTAGTTTACAGCATTAGCAGATAATTTTGTTATCCTTGAGAAACGTTTACTTGTAATTTAATTAATTTAAAGACAAGGACACAATTTGTTCATTAAAGCACTGTTTAATAAAAAATAAAAGCAATTTTAGCTTCCTAAACCCCCCCACCCCACCGAAATGAACCGAACCGAACCGAACCGAGACCTCAAAACCGTGGGACGAACCGAACCGTCAGGTTTGTGTATCGTTACACCCCTAGTAAAAACACATCATACAGCTGATAATACTGTATATGTCGCTGCGTGTCAGCCATACAAATCACGAAAAAAATATTTAGCCTTTAATTGTTGCTTCAAAGACGCAGCATGCCTTGTTGAATTCACCTTACAATAACTTCAATTGAAATTTTGTGTGAAAAAAAACTTTAAATAGGCTACAATAAATAAACTACAATATTTATAATTTAATAAGATATGGGGCCTACATTTGGACACAGATTTATCCTTACAATAATTTTGCCTGCTCATCAGGCTGGCTATCCGACACTCTCCATATGAAAGAGGAACATTAACACCTTTGTCCAGCAACTGTCCCTCCAACCCCCCACAGGCTATCGGAGTATGAGGCTGACTTAACACAAAGAGAAGTCGCAATTCACACTTAAATCACTATTCTAGACAGTGTTGATAATGAAGGAATTAAATGATTTAAGTTACATGTAGCCTAGTGATATTTCTGTCATAAAAGTTTATTACTAAATATTTCATTTTTTCAATAATTGATGAAATAAAACTGGTTTGGGGCAGCTTTTTCCAAGCAAAACTAAATATAATCTGAAAAAACACTTGTTAATTTGTTGTCATGAACAAAATGTTCAACTCAATATTAAAGTCTACAGGGATCTTTGGATCCTTACAACCAGGCATGCAACTTGTGAATTAAGTTTTTATTTTATTTTGTATTATTCAAATAAATATCGAAACACGGTGCTTCGTGGTAATGCTGCTAAATTAAATAACATTTATAGAATAATTATGAACTTAAATGAAACAATATCGCAACATTTCGACAAATACATTATTTGATCTGTTTTTACATTTTAATTCAGGGCGATTTAGCCTACATTTAATTAGAGCGAGATTTTCACCCTTGTCTTGTCATTTTCTCATTGGGAAGCGCTTACATTACATGTTTGAGTAGATCCTCTGTACCTCTCGTTTTCATATGGATTAGCCTACATAATCAGATAACATTTATTAGCCTAAATATTTAGACATTTAAAGGCTTTAGACATAGCCGATTTCTTATCGTGACTGAGCTGAAGTGGCTTTCGGTTCATTTTTGTGACACGCAGTTCCCGGAGACAGAGACGACAGATATACTGTTTTTGTCGTTAGCCTAATAATATGAATACAAGTTTACAGTTTTGAACGATGTAAGCTACTCTACTCTTATCTGTATGACCAAAAAATTACGGAGTCGCCTATTAAGTTTTTTAGCTGTAATAATGAGAAAAATAAATTAATCTAAATGAACGCGCCGCCGCGTTTGTCGAACACTAACTCACCATGCCAGAATAAAACCCGACTTTAGAAAAATGCATAGGGCCACTCGGCGTGGTGTGCCAAAACACTTAATTATAAACTTCAATATTTCATTCAAAATAATCTCAACATGCTTTGTGAAATTTTGAAAAGCCGTGCATGCATTAGTGCCACTGGAACTAATGAACAACTGAAACGCTGGTTTGTCGTTTAAACGTGCCTGTTGCATATCTCTATTTTATATATTTGATATTGGTGAAGTAGCCTATAGCATTGATTAGCTGTGGAGGGAGGGGTGTGGGGATTAAAGGCCATGGTGCAGGTTAAACACCACTGTCGATTAATGGGTACATAAAGCAGTTAAGATATGTATATAAAGTTAGAAATGTCTCCAAAATTGTGTTAAAGTCCCGTTTTTGACGTTTTTGGTTAGTAACGGTTATTTTTTTACGCGACTCGGCGATGACGTCACATGAGGTAGACGCAGGCAGCGGCGCGCTTGGTTTAGTTACAGTTCTGATGGTTCACAGCCGAGGAGATCGATGTTCTCGTCAGGGCCGTAAAATAAAGAGAAGTGACATTGGGCCGGGGATGGGACAAACCCACCCAAATTAGCTTCGGTTAAACATGCACATAATAATTTGGGTAAATGTGTACGCTTTATGCCTATTTTTCCTATCGTCATGAACACAACAATGATTTCACTCGTGTTTAAATAGTTTTCCTTATAATAATGTATCATTTGCAAAAAGTAAAATGCATCTGTGTAGATGAGAGAATCATCTACAGTGTATGCGCGTTGTTCATTCTGTATTATGGCCAAGCATGCGCGCTTAAAATAGCATCTGAATGTACGCGCTAGACCTAGACTTTAGACTAGGTTAGGGTGACCAACAGTCCTGTTTTCACGTCCTGTCCTGGCTGGGTTTTTTTTTTATTATTATGAAAATTTCCTGGTTTTCAAAACTTCTGGGAAAGATCAGCTCTAAAGCAAAACATAGATGGGCAAACAAGGAGAATGAGGAAGAAAAACAGGATAAAGAGGAAGACTAAAGATACATTTTGTTAGTTTGTTTTTGTAAGCTTGTGAGAGCTATTTTTGTTAAATTTGGAGGTATTTCTTTTAGTTATTTCTTATTTATATATTTATTTTTCTAATACAGAAGAGACATTATTTCATTCATTCAAACCTGTAATAATTATATATTTATTTTTCTAATACAAGAGACATTTCATTCATTCAAACCTTTAATAAAACAGGCTCTGAGAAGGCTATCTGAATTTGTGTCTTGTAATATAACCATTTTCTACAGAGGAGGCATAGGCTACTTTAAATATACTGAAATTAATAAGGCATCATTGAGTAAATTTCGAGTATAATTTGAGTATCTGTTTGCCAGGCCGAGTGTCCTGCTTTCACCTCTAGGTCCGGTGAAAATGTTGTTTGCAAACGTAGCTGACGACGAGTAGGCTGGTCATGTCTTCAGTCAGTGTGATTATTGTTGATAGTGCTAACTAGTTTTCCTCGTGACTGTCATTGACACCGTCAGGCTTATCGGGAGAGGGAGTGAGTTGCGGGCGGTGTCGTCCCATGGAAACTGTGGTGGAGAGCTTGTGTTGTAGGGAGGTGAGTGCATTTTGGTCGCTGGTCGAGGACCTCACCCCGCGGCCAGCAGTTGTAACGTGCCTAACCCAGCATCCTGGATATGAGGCATAATGCCTGAATCCGTTTGTGCTACACATAGCATACTCACACTTCATGCAGGATACTGGTCCCCTTCAAGCCAGCACGCACGAGTATGTTCATGGTTTATGTTTACTTTACCTTTTTATTTTTTACACTGAGTCCTTTGAACAACAGCTATAGGTGACAGGAGATGTGTTGCATACACAATAAACATGCATCAGAGACGTTTCCAACCTACTTACAGAGTTTAAAACTTAAGAATCTTTCCTACTTATCCCTAGGCAATACCGGTACACTGCGTACAAGCAGGCTATACGCTGGGCTTATGGAGTAGGCAGGAGTATAAGAAGCCTCTCGTGTGGTTTCAACCATCAGACAACAATTCCAAAGTCGTGACCAGACCTATCAGGGCTTTCAATCGCCTCGTTTGGATGAAAATGTATAAAAATAATAATTGCTTATTCTGTTGTGATCGCCCAATTTGCCCTCAAAATGTTATAAAGTACACAGAACACATGAATTTCTATAAGAAAAAAAAACAGTTTATTGGCATTGCTTGTAATGGTTACTAAACATTTACTGAACAAGAACAAAGATTACTGAACAAAGACACAGGTTGCAAGTAAACAAATCTATATAAAAAAAAGCCCACTGATGAAGGGCTAGACCTGAAACGTTTGCACATTGTTTCTTTTGCCTGCAATAGTGTGGTCCAGAGCCATAGAGAGAAAGAGTTGCGACACTCCCATAGACCGCCATAGGAACTTAAAAATGCGCAAGTAACGCGTGTCGTGGAGCAGCCAATAGTACCAAACACTGATAGTTCCAGCATTGAACCCCATTCATTTTCAGTGCTTCCGAAGTACGCTCGCTGGTAAAATAATGAAATTACTGTATTTTTTTACTTTTACACACATTAGCCGACCTCTCGTGAATCTAGTCAGTATATTTTATGTAGCCAGTTTTAGTTAATGCTTATTGGAAGATAATGGGTTACTTGCAGCTAGCTATAGCTCACATGACCAACTCTTCGTTAAAGTTAGCTAACTTCTGGTAACCTGAAGTATATATTATATTATTTATAATATATATGCATAGCATATGCATGTATGTATGTTTGTACGCCTATGCATATATACACACATAACCCTAACCCATTTAAATAAATGAATTGTGTGTGTGTGTATATATATATATATATATATATAGTTTATATTTACCGAACATTACTGCAAATTTGTACATGCACACTTATATTTTATGTTGGTTGTAATTCTGAACGGACCGCCTCTCCAGACCTCTTTGTGTGATCCCGAAGGAAGGCTAATGGCTGAATCGGAATTTATAAGCAAGATCACGGGAATCAATAGCCTAAGAAAAAAAGTAATGATTTTGTGCAAAGTAAAACCAAAGCAACAGCACACAAAGAAAAAGAAAAAACATGCAGAATGCAGGAAACCACCACTAAATGAATACTTACAACTTAATCATTGGACTTGTCTGTGAAAAGAAAATAATGTGAAATTAGGTTCTTGTAGCGTGACTGCCGGGCTAGGTAGAGGCTGAAGGCCTCCTCAGGAACCTGTTTGAAGGATGTGGCGATAGGGGCGGGTGCATCAGGACAAACTGGCGATAACCTCTCGAAGAGCTCCAGGTGAACTGGTGTAGCTTTCCCGAAGGGCCTTCATTAATGATGTTGCATAACCTGCAGACATAATAATAATACTGTATAAAGATCATTGCCACTAATGGAAACACATGAAATTGTCCTGCATATGAATTATAGCAAACATAAACAGTAAACAGAATGTTACGAGATTGCCAGGGAGATTACAGTACAGTGGACCCTGATATGCGCTACTAAATGTTTTAAAAAATACATAAAAGAAATTCAGAACATATTTGATGATTTGAATGTTACAATTAAATGTTTACACCAATACTAGTGGTAATACATGTGGTAAAGTTACATAAACTCTACGAGGTAGTGAATTTACTGAGAGGTAGCTAAACTCTGAAGTGAGAAGTGGATAAACTGTTTCTGACATAATTTCAGCGGTGGGTAAACTGCGTTTAGCCTCCACTACAGCCCTGACGACACGGTCACGGTCAAATGTGAAAGAGAACCGTAGCAGTCTAACACAAAAAGCAAACACACGATTGCGAAAGCCGCTTGATGATCATCAGATAACACGCCACTTGAATTGAAAGTGGCGTGTATGTTTACGCAAAGTCATGATGTCATGTTGCATGACGATATGGACATTTACTTCAAGGCAATTTTGTTTTGGCTCAAATTCGTGATCGTGAATCACGAAAAATGCTCTTCTAATGTCAGAGGGATCGTGCTTGTAGTGGAGGCTGTGTCAAAGGGAACACGGTAGCTATACAAAATACACACAGAGCTAGCTAACACGCACCTTGTAAACATTAACGTTAGCATGAACTTACCGTGGCAATATCTCGCTTGCGGCAGACGGTGTCTCTCGACCTTGGGACAGGGCAAGCAGAGAGGTTTGCATTCACAGACGGCACGGCGGTAGGAAGTAACTTAGCCATCCTCTCACTCTTTAAACTAAGTGAGACCATCTTGGCATCCCCTGCGTGGTAAATTAATCCTCCTCTTTGAAATGCGCGCTGCATATTCTCGAGTAGGCGGCAACAGAGCTAACTTAGCTGAAAAATCTGCTCGCCTAATCTTGACAAATTGCACCCAGCTTCGGAAGCTCCCTTTGTCCTTGGGGAAACAATGGACCCCACCCATGTCCAGTTTTGATAAAGTTTTTGCACCCGCCACAAACACAGTAATAAACCATTTTGTCTACTTATTATCTAGCTTACTCTTCTCTATCTCTAAGCTGTTATGCTATGCTATCTCTCACTATCTATCTATGTTATGCTTATGATATCTATCTATCTATCTATCTATCTATCTATCTATCTATCTATCTATCTATCTATCTATCTATCTATCTATCTATCTATCTATCTATCTCGATATATTTACTTATCTGACACTTTCACTAGCTACCGTTAGCTAAGTTACTACTCGCGGGCTTTCGTCTGTTGTCCAACAGCGAGTACCTCATGTGACGTCATGCAATGCATTGTGGGAGAAATTAGAATCCTCGCTAGGCTAGTGGTAAATGCTAACACATCACCGACTTTTCCGTATTATATTTCTTTTTAGTAATCCCCTACAACATAAAATACAAAGGATAACTGTTTAAATGTTTATTACCAACTAGAACACTGGCAAAAAAAAGAAAAAAAAAAACCTGCACCATGGCCTTTAAAATAATTCAGCAGAAGCAGGGATGTTTAGACCAGAAGGAAATCCCAATCCCCCCTGGGTAATCACACTTTACTTAAAACCATGTTTTTAAAAATTCTAGGTTGTAGGGAACAGACCTCTCTGCCATGCGCGCGCATGGTTTGGAGCACAATATCTGTCTCGCATGCACGCTCGCTCTAGATAGATTACGGGATATTTTAACTAATTTGCGGTATAACTAGTCGATCACGAGTGGCTCAACAGGTAGATCTATAGATAAACTATATCTTTTAGGTATTTGACCGACCGGGTTGACACTTCAGCGTGAGAAATCGGGGGTGTGGCGTGAGATTTGGGTCAATTGCGTGAGTCTCACGCTCAATGCGTGAGAGTTGGTAGCCCTGAAAAAAAAAATATATAGTATATGGGGCCTATATATATATATATATATATATATAGGCTATATATAGTTTATTTTTTACAGAACTGCTTTTGAAATTACGATTGGTAGCCTATTATTATACAGATGCAAAGTCGTTCTGTTGGATACTATTTTGTTCCTTGGCTTAGTGTAAAATGGAAATGCATGATAATTGTATTTTATAAATATAAGCAAAAAAACTGTATGGTGTAACAGAGTTTTAGAGCTAGACAAATCTAAATAAATATAAAACTTACAACAGACCATGTTTGTGCGGGATTTGAACCCATGTCATCTTGATGATTAACCGTTAGTTCTACCGCTCGGCTATGAATTTTTTTACTGAGATATACCCAAACGTCTCTTTCTCACATGAGCGAGAAAACGTTTTGTCTTTAGCCTGTGAGTGTAGGCCTATACTTTAGCCTTTTACAGTTTTAAAAGATTATATTATATCTGTATGACCAACAATTACGGAGTAGGCTATAAATGTTTGTTGTAGGCTTATTTGGAAATTACCATAACTTGTAGTATTTCATCCTTTAGGCTACAGACATTAGCCCCACTTACGTTTTGCTAAATGTCCCTTTGCGCCACCTGGCGGTCATTTCGCGAACGACTTTGAAATGCGACTGGTTTATTTTTACCGCGGTGGATGGCTAAAAATGGTATGTGGATGGCTAAAAGGTGTGACTAAAAATGTGTAAAAATGAGCAATTATATATATATTGTCCTTGCATTCTTTCTTGTGTGACACCCCTGAATGAAAGGCTCATTAGTATGCAGTCTGCTCAGGTGAGAACTGCCTAATTATTCATGAGGGGGTTGGGCCGTTCCGCCCATCCGCATATTGCCTTTGCAAACAAAAAAATGTTTTTCACAATTTAAAACAATCTATTGTTTTATGTGAATGATTAGGCAGAATGATTTTCAGATCAATTTGAAGCAAAAACTCTAGGCGTCAACATCCACTAGTCAAAAGTCTTGTGGACAGATATTTAGTATGTTATTTGTGGCCTTATATTAGAAACTTTATTTTTTAGTTTTTTCAATAACCACGCATAAACAATATTCTCTCAAAAATACAAACATGTACATACATGTTGCTCACATATTATGGTAGCCCTGTGTGTGCTATATAGAGTGTAATTTCACCTGTGCCATTATTATGTTTATAAGCAACTGAAAAAAGCAGAAATGTCAGAGCATGCCAAAACATCTCAAGGACCCCGAAAACACCTCAGACCCCAGAGGGTTAAGAGTGCAGGGCAACCATCCATAATAGCATTACAATAATCTAGCCTTGATGTCATGAACGCATTAACTAATTGTTCTGCATTTTTTTTAATTGAGAGCATATGACGCAATTTAAATATATTTTTAAGATGAAAAAATGCAGTTTTACAGATGCTAGACACGTGACTTTCAAATGAAAGGTTGGTATCAAAGAGCACATCCAGGTTCCTAACCGACGACGAAGACTTGACAGAGCAGCCATCAAGTGTTAGACAGTATTCTAGATTATTATGTGAGGAAGTTTTTTGTCCAATAATTAGAATCAATTTTGTGAATTGGTAAGTTTCGTCAGGGCGTGAAGAAATATAGAACTGCGTATCATCAGCATAACAGTGAAAACTAATGCCCTGCTTCCTAATGATATCGCCCAAGGGTAGCATGTACAGAGTGAACGGCAACGGTCCTAGTACTGAGCCTTGTGGTACGCCATACTGAACTTGTGATCGATAACTCTTCATTTACTGCTACAAACTGATAACGGTCAGATAAGTATGATTTAAACCATGCTAATGCATTTCCACTAATGCCAACATAATTTTCGAGTCTATTTAAAAGAATGTTGTGGTCGATGGTATCAAATGCAGCACTAAGATCGAGCAACACTAATAGAGAGATACAACCACGATCGGATGATAAGAGCAAATCATTTGTGACTCTGAGAGCTGTCTCAGTACTATGGTACGGTCTAAATCCTGACTGAAAATCCTCACAGATATCATTTCTTTCTAAAAAGGAACATAGTTGTGAAGATACTGCCTTTTCTAGTATCTTTGATAGAAAAGGTAGATTCAAGATCAGCCTGTAATTGACTAATTCTGTAGGATCAAGTTGTGTTTTTTTTAACAAGCGGTTTAATCATAGCCAGCTTAACTTTTTGGTATGTATCCTAATGACAAAGATGAATCAATTATTTTTCGATAGTTTAGCCACTGTTTCAAATAAATACCAAGGGTTTTGTTTATTTTCTTCAAATAGGGTTGAAAAATAAGCAGATCTTGCCGCTTTTAAGGCCTCTCTGTATGCAATCGAGCTCGCCTTCCATGCAATGCGAAATACTTCTAGTTTTGTTTTCTTCCAGTTGCACTCCATTTTTCTGGCTGCTCTCTTAAGGGCCTGAGTGTGCTTGTTGTACCACAGCGTTGGACTATTTTCTTTAATCTTCTTTAAGCGCAACGGAGCAACTGTGTCTAAAGTACTGGAAAAGAGAGAGTTAAAAGTTTCTGTCGCAATATCGAGTTATCGATAAGTTATAATAAGTTATAATAAGCTATATGGGATGCTGAGATGATGAAACTGATCAGGAAGATTATTAATAAAGCAATCTTTAGTGGCAAAATTGATATGTCTAACATATTTGTAACACGGAGTCGGCTTTGCAGCCTTGGCTAAATGAAGTTTACACAAGACTAGATAATGATCTGAGATGTCATCATTCTGCTGCAGAATTTCAACGGCATTAACCCTCTGGGGTCTAAGGTGCTTTTGGGGTCCTTGAGATGTTTTGACATGCCCTGAGATTTGTGCTTTTTTCAGTTGCTTATAAACATATTAATGGCAAAGGTGTAATTACACTCTATTTAGCACAAACAGGGCTAACATAATATGTGAGCAACATGTATGTACATGTTTGTTAGCCTGGGTTTCCCCTGCTGCCTTTGCACAGCGCGATTTTATTCACGCTGCTAAGCAGCCTGGATTCCATGGACCAGATTTTCGCCTCAGCGAGGGGACCAATCACAGAGCTGGGAGGGAGCAGCAAGATGATGACGACGTCTATGCGACACACCGAAGCAGTTTGTTTATACCTATGGATCAAACATGGCAGCAGACGCGAAGTTACCTTTCGATGCAGCCTTAGATATTGTTCTAAGTAGTTTAGAACCATAGACTGTAAAAAAAATGGACAAAGCGCCTGTGACGTCACCTCTTCTGAATAACGGTTTTGAGGCCGTTTATGGGGGGTATGGGCGGCGCCATCTTTTGAAAATCTTGGGAAATCCTAACCCCGCCCACCTTCTGGCCAATCCATATATGGGTAAAAGGGCGACCTTTGTGTGAGACTGAGCCGGCCGGTGGACGCGCCTCTTTCAGCCAAGCAGCCTCAGCTATCTGTAACGTTACAAGATCGACTGGCAGACTAGGCTACTTTTTACAGTCTATGGCTACTACATTCACTGCAAAGCTGCTGAAGAACAATCCAATGTGGGACATATCAGTCTATTCTTATGTTACATTTATTCATTTGGCAGACGCATTTACAGTTTACAGTTTCAAACGTCAGTTATAACCGGTTATAACCATAGGCGTAATTTGCGGGTGGGATGGGTGGGACATGTCCCCACCACTTATTTCAATACAAATGTTCAGAAAGGATACAGAGGTGGTATGATGTGTTGTGTCAGATCATGGCCGAGACGTCAAATTTCAGGAATTCCACTCGGCGCAGCCCGTTATCAGCTGTCAATTGTTGTGAACTTTTTCTTCTTAAGTGTAGGAAACTCAGAAGCGAAGACCAGGAGACTCGGTTGTATCTTTTTTAAGCAGGGTTCTTTATTGCTGTTGCATCGCTGTAGTCTGCTTCGTCCAAAAATCTTAGCCAAGTCTAACTAAGGGAACTTTATATTGCAGTTGATATAAATTTCAAGGGGGTGGGATTACATAGAGGTGGAGACCCTCTGAAACAAAGCAAATGTAAATGAGGTATACAGGTTTTGGAACCTGCTCAGCATGAGTCTTCACCCGGTGAGACACGAGAACAGGAAAGGCATGTCCTTCTCATACTGAGACGGGACAGTCAGGAATATCCCGCTGGGAACCTCTACCGTTTGCAGAGATTTCCTGGTCTCATCATTTATAAACGTTCTCAAAATAAAATACTATTGTATTGGAAATCTACATTAAACAAATTTATAATCCTACACAATCAAGCTGTCAATCAAAGTTAACCACGCCCTTATTTGTCATACATTTTATATCTAAATACGCTCTAAACTAACGAGTTGGAAAAAAATTCACCCCCCCTCACAGTTGTCAGGCACTCGGAACCTATCGAAAAATACAATAAAAGTCCATGGGACCAACCTGTAAAAACATGAATTTATGCTGTGAAAACGGACATTTTAACATGGGGTCTATGGATATTTGCTCCCTTTTGGGACCTCCCTCTAGCGGATTTTCGATGTATTGCAGTTTTTCGCAACTTGCGTTCTAAACAAGCGGCAACATTCTAATCTGAAAAATGAAGCCTACCCGGAGGCTTCATTTTTCAGATTAGAATGTTGCCGCTTGTTTAGAACGCAAGTTTATTTAAAAAAAAGCAGCTTTTGGCGTTAAACCATTTCATAACGATTGGCTATGAGCTACGTACAGGCACATTTGATAGACATTCATAGCACCCAATAAACGGCTCTGGGCATTCGTCAACCACGCCTCAAATACGAGAAAATGAACATGGTCTGACGTTAGCCAGGCTACATGTTTGTTTTTTTTAGATAATATTTTTTATGCATGGTTATTGAAAAAACTAAAACTTAAAGTTTCTGAAATAAGGCCACAAAACACATACTAAATATGTGTCCACAATACTTTTGACTAATGGATGTTTTCACTTAGAGTTTTTGCTTCAAAATGATCTGAAAATCATCCTGCCTAATCATTCACATAAAACAATACATTGATTTAAATTTTGTAAGACACTTTTTGTTTGGAAAGGCAATATGTGGGGGGGCGTAAAGGATCCTGAATAATGGTCTGATTCACACCTGAGAAGACAATGACCTGCATAATGAGCTGCATAATGAGCCTTTCATTCAGGTGTGTCACACAAGAAAGAATGCAAGGACACAGAATTTATATATGTGTGTGTGTATATATATATATATATATATATAATCAAAATATAAATGAAAGTCAAAAGCACACTTTTAGTACATTGTCATTCCTGGAAACAAATCCTGTTCAAATAGGCTATATGGGCCATTCTACAGAATTGGTTCAAAGTTAGAGTTGGAAACATCTTGAAAAAAAGAATAGTCTTTTTCCCAAAAAAAAATTATACATGCAAATTGTATAATAGCCATGGTAAACATTTCTAGTAATTGTGCAGTTAATTTTCATACTGTATTTTCAGAAAGTTTTGGAATATATCCTCTCTCCAAATGTGTCACTAATAAAAAACAATAATAAATAATTTAATAAGTAGACACGTGCCGGTATCCGGTAATGCGATAAATCGCGGTAATGAATATGCACGATATTGTTATCGCGGGCACTTCAAAATACCGTGAAAAATAATAGATTCGAATTTAGACTTTTAGAACGCGCATTAGCTTATTTTCCATCAACCGCTTAAACACTGCGTATATGCTGCGCAAAACACGTGCGCACTCTCTCTGATGTAAACAATCCCCACATGTATAAGCACTGTGTGCATGCGCGCACTCTAGTCTAATGTAAACAATCCTCACATGGAGTAGAAGCATGGCGGAAGTAGGAACGCTGCCGACGATTTATCCTCCGCAGGGCTGCCAACTCTCACGCATTCAGCTTGAGACTCAAGCGCCTTTCAGACAGGACACGGAATACGCGCGGGGACGTTTTGTTGTTGCGTCGACCAAAGCACGCCGGGGTCAAAGTTCAAAATAGTTCAACTTTTTATTTGCAAAATAGCAAATTGCGTTGTATCTGAAGGGCAACGTTGAACCCAGCGGCCAGCACCGCGCATTCCGCGTCCTGTCGGCGCTTTATGCAATTGACACTTTTCACACGCTCTCACGCAGAGAAAAATCACGGAGCAAAGAGGACACTGACACCGACAGACTAGACAGAGCAGGTTACTTTTGATATGAAACAAAAAATCAGCTCTTAGGTTCTGTCCATTGTGACAGATCGCTGCACCTCAGTTCAAGTAAACCGATCATCTGTTACTTTTTATTTAAAGATACAGTACAACTTACCGAAAGGTATATGCCTCATACATAATATCGATCAGTCAGTGTTTTTCAAACACGGAAAGAGGTCAATAAAACTGCTGGAGAACAATTATGTCACACAACGTTACATTTACCTCAGGAAAGCCATTTAATGACCAGCACATTAGTTGACTAGAAAAAATAGCAAGGAGTATTTTGCTAAATATGTGCACTATATTACATATTTATTATGTTTACTTGTCATTACTGTCACAGTCTCTGTCTGCACCAGTCTGTCTTAGTCTGCACTACACTACCCAGCATCCTCCTTGTCTCCACACCAGTGGCGGTTCTAGAGGGGGGGCCAGGGGGGCCCGTGCCCCTGTGACAAAAAGCTTGGCCCCCCTTGTGGCCCCCCTAAATGTGGAGTTTGAAATAATTTTTACAAAACTGTTTTTTGCTATCGTATGCGTATTATTATTTATTTTTCTATCTTTGTGGATTTGCATTTTCACGTGACAATTCGCATCACATTCGCGGGAATCGCGGCAGAATAACGCCTGTCTCCTGCACGCGAGAGAGGAGAGAAGAAGAAAGTTGGTAAATGTCAGTTCAGTTGTAAGTTCATTCTTTATGTGCGTATGGGGTGTGCGATGTGTATTGTCTATTATGATATTGTAATAATTTTTTTTTAACTATGTACGAGGCACTGAGCTGACATAGCATTTGTCTATCGTCCTTTCACTGCTGTGTGCAGTTCATAGGTAGGCTATGTCCCCAAATTAGTTTTTTTCTTATATTTATATCATATTTTGTTCTTATATTAGAATATCACATCAGCAAGAGTGCCGTTTTCCCGTGCACAATTGCAACTGTGATATTTATGTTATACAGCAGTTAAATTAACAATAAGTTAGTTACTTTTTAGACACAATATTGTCAATATTGTTTGTTTTCCCTTTATTTCGCCGACTAAAATTTCATAATGAAACCGTAAGTCTCAATGCAACACAGCGATGATTTATTGACTGAAATCCGCGTTTTGAACGAATCACTCGCTGCTTTCCCGAATAAATCAGCCGTTTGAACAAATCGTTTGAATGAATGAATCCCTCTTACAGGGACTTGCCGCCACCTACTGGCGGTTTTAGTTTCATATTTAAAGTATCCTTTAATTAAAACGTTAAAATTAGAAATAATTTCATTTTTAAATATTGATTTTAAAAAAATCTCATAGCTTTATTTATGCAATTGTAAATGGAGTGTAAATATATTAATGCCACTTCTGTGTCACCTCTGCACTGCAAAGATGGATTTTGATTGAATTAATTAATTTGACTGGTAACAGTGGTACTGTATAATTATTGCATAATTAAGTATTATTGTATAAATAAGTATAATTACTGTATAATTTGAATGTTAGTATTTGACATAAAAGGTGATGCATAACTCTAAATAAGTTTAGAAAAAATGTCCATATATAGGTGAAAATGCCCCTGGAAATCAATTTAAGGTGACAAATATTGCCTCTTAATTAAAAAATGTATTTCTGTCACTGCTGTGAACTGACCACTGCATAGAATATGAAAAATATGAATATCTTCGTGAGTCAGCTTTCAACAACAGGCCTAAACCAGCCATGGCACCAGCACAAAAACACAATCAGTAAAATATCATCTAATTATTAACAAAATGTTGAAGATATTGAAATATATTTTTGTCAATATTGCACACCCCTAATGTACGGTATTAATTTTGATTTCTTTAGGTCTTAAAAAGCCTTAAATTTGACTTTAAAAAAGTGTGCAGGAACCCTGTAAACGGTTAGACATATCAAGTCAGTTATTTTCAGTAAATGAATTAATAAGCTTCTTGGTCCCCATGCTTTTGCTCTATAGTTCTCAAAATGAAGAGAAAGAAGGACATCATGTCTACAGTTACTGTGACTAATACTGAATATGTAATGCAAATGTAAAAATATAATGGAAATGCATATACATTGTTGAATGATTATAAACACGGTATTTTGCCTGTTAATGCCTGCAGCAGTGCAGAAAATGATATGACAACAATAAGGTCTAAATGTAACTGGCCCCTCTAACAGTACAACTGGCCCCAGCTTGGCCCCCCCAGTTGAAATGGGCTAGAACCGCCACTGCTCCACACCTGTACTCACTCCCTCATTTACCCACCTGTTCCTCGTCTTTATCATCAGTGTCACCTGTCTTCACCTTGTTATGTTTGATTTGTTCTTGTATTTAGGTGGCTTCTGTTCAGTCTGTCTTTGTCGGTTCTTGTTATTGTCATAGTGTTTTTGTGAGTGTTCCTGCCTGTCTTCCTGCCAATCTGTACCTGTGAGTTTTTGAAGTAAACTAATTGAACTGGAGCTTATGACTTTGCCTTTCTTCACCCGCACCACACCCGTGACAATTACATAATTGTTATTATAATGAAAACCGCATTATATTTAATTTCTCTCTGTATGTTTATAGCACTATGTGAGATAAAAAAAATTCTTGAGAAAAATTAACATGCAGAGTGTAGCCTACCTAATATTTATCCAAATGAGTCAATATTGAATTAAGATTGAAATCAAATCCAAGAATTTAATTGATTAATACAAACAGTAGCCTACCAATCATTGTACCATGTAAACATTGTAACATGTTCTCACTAAACTTAATACAATTCTGTTTAGTTACCATGTTTTGAAAATCACAATTACACATTGTGATGCAAGTTGTTGTTTTTTTTTAGATACCCACAATCCATCTGTTTCTCTTGAGCAATTAAAATATCGTGATAATACCGTATACCATGATAAAAGCTCAATCAATTAACCGCTGCATGACAATTTGATACCGGGACATGCCTAATGAGAAGGCTGATATTGACCTATTTAGATTTTTTTACATCTACCTTGTAAATATATTTTTGCTATTTTATTAGTGTTCACATGTAAATCAACAATTACAATCTTAAAAATATTTAAAGTGTAATCTTTCTTTTTTTAAAGTATACATTTTATCATAGATATTTCAAAGTTAAGGATTCATTAGTTTGATATAGCCTACATTGGAAAAAACACTATAATAACATCTTAGGTGATGAGTTTATTTTTGACAAAACATACTATATATTTTACATATGAGCAGAAATTGGCTAACAAAAGCTTATTTGATGTCTATTTTACAGTAAAAACGTTATAATCTAGTCAACACTAGTCAACAAAATTTTTGATATTTCGTCTGTAACATAGTAAACAACAGTGCGTCTCTGTGTCGTTCATTCATTCACACAGACACGCGATTCATATTTGTATTTTTGCGGTTTACAGACACTATTGCATATCGCGATGAGAACTTAAGAATAACTCTTAAATAACACTTTTTTTTATTCTTAAATAACAATTAAAGGTGCTCTATGTAACTTTTCTACTAAAATGAATCCTTTTTTTATTGCCTGTGTGTGAAGGGGTTGTAATCACACATTAAAATGATCCACTTGTCGAGTTTTGCTATTACCTCTGAAGGCCAGTATTCCTATTTCTATGTGAAGTCTCCGGGTCGGATTTACCGCGAAATCCAACAGATGTGACGTGCATGCATGCTCCCGAGCCTCTCTCATTATATACAGTCTATTGTAGACGGTCAGGGAGTTACGTCCGGTTAAAGGCGCACGTTTTTCGGCTTATATCTCAGTAGAGCTGTCACGATAACTACTTTTTGTTGTGCGATATATTGCACCAAAATTAATTGCGATAAACGATATTATTGTAATTTTCAGACCACTTTATGCCACTGATTACATAATGAAAATATAATGGCATAATAATGCAAGTACACTGTTACAAAGAACAAAGAACATTTTATTCTTATTCTATTCAATATTTAGACATTGTGAAATGTGAAAAAAATATATCCCAAATAAATAAAACAAGTAGCCTAAATAAATACACTTTCGTTAACAAAAAAGTGCAGAACTAGATCAAAACAAAGTAATATGTCAATTTAAACTTTTAAAGTGTCTCACACAAATGCTGGTTTTTCGACCGTGTATAATGGCTGCATTTCTTTGGCTATATAGCGAGTTACGCTATCCGTGTGCGCCATTTCGCGCTGTCACGTTTATATTTGCACTGTCGGGAAAAGGCATCTGCAACAGATAACTGTCTGGAAGAAGGCCCCTCTCCAACTCCAGCTGCAGTTGTTGTTCCCAGGTTGAAAAACTGGGTGGATGGTTATGGTTTAGGTGCGATTTTAAGTTTGTTGTGTTGCTTCTTTTCGTTGCTACTGTTTTAAAACACAGTCGACATACCGGCTCGTTCACGTTAATTAGCTCTCCTCTCTCGTTCGGCTTAAAGCCAAAATGTTCCCACACCGGAGCTGAAGATTGCGGCTTTGAAATCAATTCCATGTTGGACTCGTTCTTCCTAACTGGCTCACTGTAGATGTCACGAAACAGAACACTTTAAAATCCAGTTGGTTCACGCCTTCTCTTCACCTGACGGTGTCCGCTCTCTCTCTCTGTGTGTGTGTGTGGACACGCTGCCTGAGCCCCGCCTCCGACACAGAGTGCAGGCAAGATGACAGAGGCAGCGCGATCAACTAAAATGTTGGTGTCTTGGTGACATTCATTTTAATGTAAAAATAAATCTAATAATTATTTTTAATAATAAAACAAATTATCAGTTGCAATATATCGCGGCACCAAAAATTATCGCGCTCATTTCCATATATCGTGCGATAAGTCGATATATTGACTATCGCGACAGCTCTATATCTCAGTCAATCTTTGATCAATATTCCCAAGACTCTAATCGTTCGTAGTGCTGGACGGGGCCTTTCGAACGAGCCCACCCCCGAGGTCCAACTCGCCCGGCTCCCCGAGTTATAGCCGTTCGAAATCGGGGGTCCCAGCGAACGGCGATCCGGTAGGGGGCATCCCCGAGGCCCGCCACTCTAGCGTTCGGGCAAGGGTTCCCCTGGGACCTCCTCCCCCGAATTTGAGCTCTCTGGGTCTTTGCGTTCCAGAGATACGAGCGATTTTCTTCTGAGATCGTGACGTCACCGGCGTCCGCAATTTTGCAGCGCGCCCGATGGTTTTCTGCTAATATCTCCGTGAAAACACCACCAAAAACTATGGAACTTATATGGTTCTTTTCAGCTCGACTAGATGGTCCCAACGAGCTCGGTGCTCGCCGAATCCGTCTAGTATTCGCCGAGATATTTGCGTAATAGACGGTATTGTCTATGAGTTCGAGCACGAGCGCTCTTGTAAAATTTGGTTGCAATCTGAAACATCACCACTAGAGGCCGCTAAAAGTTACATAGAGCACCTTTAAGAATAAAAAACGTATTATTTACAATCCTCAACTGGATCCTTTGCTCCTCGAAATTAAACTAAACCAGCACTTCTGTGGTAAATGTCCCTGGATTATTCCTCACAGCCTCACAAGACGACATAGTACATTAATATGATTAGGTGTGTTTTATCCAGTTGATGTGGGCATTTGCATGGCTTGCCTCAGATCATTTGCATTTGAATAGCGTGCGCTCTCCATGGGCTTGGTCACATTAACAGATAACGAGCCGTAATGAGCTGAAATGAGAACGACTGACATCTCTCTTTTTATATAGATTACATAAACAGAGGATATTTGTTTTAGTTTTGAATTAGATCATTTAAAAGTACACACTTAAATGATTATAAAGATATAATAGCTCATGCCTGGGAGAATAGTATTCGCTGAGTTTTGTTTAAGTTTAGAGACGTGCTCCAAAAAAAAAGTTCACTGTGACGGAGAGCCAGAAAGCACACCCTGTTTATTTTCTTTATTTTACAAAAGCACAATGTTTTGTTTCGATTGTAAGTGGACACATAAAAAAGAAGACATTCAACTGTTTATTTTTTCACATTTCTTAAGTCTGTATGACCAAAAATGACGGAGTATTTTAAGTCTATTTTGCTGCTATGTGAAAAAAATCTAGCTCGTCGTGCCGGCGCGATAGCCGACCTCAGAGGGTTAAACACCAACACTTCAAAAGAATTATATTTGAAACTAGATTTCTCAGTAATTCTGAAAATATTACTATAAATTACAGCAACACCTCCCCCTTTGCCTTTCAGACGAGGTTCATGTTTATAACAGTAATCCTGGGGGGTGGACTCATTTAAAGTAATGTAATTGTTTGGTTTTAGCCAGGTTTCTGTCAAACACAATACGTCTATGTTATAGTCTGTAATCATATCATTAACAATAAGTGCTTTTGAAATAAGGGATCGAATATTCAGCAACCCAAGCTTTATCATTTGCTCATTTGTATTATATCTGTTTTTTATTTGTTGAACATCAATTAAATTTTTACCCATAGATGGGTTTGGAAGTTTTTTGTAAGTCCTAGTTCGGGGAACAGACACAGTCTCTATATGATGATATCTAGGTGAAAGAGTCTCTATGTGATGGTATTTATCTGACCTTGGTGACGTGAGACAGCTGGCAGACGGTCGGTTTAGCCAGTCTGTCTGCTTCCTGACCTGAGCCCCAGATTGTCATGTTTGGGCTCTAAGACTATGTGCCATATTACTAGAGAGAAGAGCAGCACCATCCCAGGAGGGATGAATACCATCTCTTTTCAACAGGTCAGGTCTGTCCCAAAAACTTTTCCAATCGTCTATTCTGAATTCTATATTATTTTATTTTGCGGACCCCACTCCGACAGTCTACTAACTATTTCTTCACTCCTGCGAACAGGAAGGGGGCCAGAGCAAATTACTAAGTAAGTAAGTAAGTAAAGTTTATTTATAAAGCGCTTTTCACAGATAAAATCACAAAGTGCTGTACAAGAGGATAAGTAAAACAAACAATATAAAATGTATATACATATGTAAGATTAAAGTGACACTAGTGAAAACCCATCAACCAAAAGCCTTATTAAATAAACATATTTTCAGAGCCTTTTTAAAAGAGGCAACAGTGTCTGCCAGACGTAGGGACAGGGGTTGGGCGTTCCACAGTCTGGGAGCTACAGACTGAAATGACATGTCCCCTCGGGTCTTATAACGAGTCTTAGGGACTGCAAGCAAGTTCTGGCCAGAGGACCGGAGAGTGCGGTCAGAGGAATATGGCTTCAAAAGGTCCAGGATGTAATGTGGGGCCTGATCATTTAAGGCTCTGAAAGTCAGCACTAAAATCCTAAAATCAATCCTGAATTTTACAGGGAGCCAATGGAGATCCAGTAAGACTGGTGTGATATGAGACCTTCGAGGGGCACCTGTTAAAAGTCTAGCAGCAGAATTTTGAACAATTTGCAATTTGTTCAAAGCAGACTTATTCAGACAGATAAAAACAGAGTTGCAGTAGTCAAAGTCTTGTTGATATGAAAGCGTGAATTATCATTTCCAGATCCTTCTTTGACAACATTTTGCGAATTTTAGAGATGTTCCTAAGATGATAAAAGCAATTTCGGACGAGCTGTTTAGAGTGTGTCTCCAAAGACATGGCCTGGTCAAACAGAACACCCAGGTTTCTGAGGCTGGATTTGACCGAGAGGCCTAGAGAACCAAGGTGCTGTTTGATCAGCGGGATCTTATGGTCTGGGGCAAAAATCAGCGTTTCAGTCTTGTTTGAGTTTATCTGCAAATAGTTTGTGGCTAGCCAGTCTTTGATGGAGGACACACACTCTAGAAACAGAGACAAACGATGAAACTCGTTAAAAGAACAATACAACTGAACATCGTCAGCATAGAAATGGTATGATACATCCTTGAAACAACCAATAATTTGACCAAGTGGCAAAATGTACAGTAAAAACAAAATAGGACCCAAAACTGAACCTTGTGCCACTCCACAGGATAAATTGGTCACATCAGACTGTACATTGTTCACAGCAACATTAAAGGTTCTGTAATGAATATAGGAAGAGAACCACTGAAGGACAGATCCTGATAGTCCCATCTCATTATGAAGCCGATTGATCAGTATACCGTGATCCACAGTGTCAAAAGCAGAAGTCAAATCAAGAACTACAACTACAGTGTAGCGGCCAGAGTCTGCTGCCATCATCACATCACTAGAGACTTTGATAAGGGCTGTTTCAGTAGTGTAATTTTCGAAAGCCAGATTGAAAAGTATCAAACAGGTTGTGCTGCTCCATAAAGGAGGTCAGCTGGCATGCCACTACTTTTTCCAAAATTTTGGAAATAAATGGAAGTTTAGATATGGGCCTATAGTTTTTAGGTTCTGAAGGGTCAAGATTGGGCTTTTTAAGGATCGGATTTACCACAGTGTGTTTGAAGTAGTTGGGGACTGAGCCAGATCTAAGTGACGGATTAATTATTTTTACCACACAAGGGCCGACAATATCAAACATTTTCAAAAATAGATTTGTTGGGACAATGTCAGCGAGGACAATGGCTCGAGGACGGTTTTATATTTCCTGTTATGGTCTTCACATCCTGTAGGCTGACAGGAGTGAAGGACGACCAAGACGACACCGGTGAGAACTCAATAAAACAACCATGAATGAGTGGAGGATTTACACTGGCCCTAATGTCATGTACTTTGTTTAAAAAAAAACATCAAAAAGTTGTTACAGTCCTCGTGTGTACACAGGCACAAGAGGAGCCGGAGGGACAGTAAGATTTTCAATGGTGTCAAACAAGACTTTTCGATTTTTCTTATTTTAAAATAAGCTGAGCGAGCCTGCTTTATCAATTCATTTAGATCTAGCATCATGTCTTTTAAATGGAGTCAATGTACCTCTAATTTAGTGGCTTTCCACAGACGCTCTGTCTTCCGACATTTTCTCCTAAAACTACAAATATTATCATTTATCCATGGAAGGGCCTTCTTCTGTGATCCTGAAATCTTTTAACAGGTGCTACCATATCCAAGACCGACAGACAGTGGTTGTTGAAACTTTGCACAAGTGAATCAAAATCATCACATTCAATGAAGGAGCGAGATTCAAAAGAGGCAGAGAAATCACTAGGTGTTGTCTCACTAATAATGCGTTTTTGTGTTACAACATTTCGGACAGCAGGCATTGTGGTATGTGACAAATTAAAAGAGGCACAACAATGGTCACTAATCTGAAAATCTTCAACACTCAGTTTATCAATGTTTAGGCCACAAGAAAAAAAGTCCAACGTGTGGCCTTTTTTATGCGTGGGGCCAGAAACATGCTGTACAAAATTGAAAGAATCCATAATTGTCGACAGTTCAACTGCATTCGAACAAGAGGGATCGTCAATATGCAAATTAAAGTCCCCAAGGACTAAAACGCGATCTAGTTTTATGATAGACGTTAAAAAAAAAAATCAGAGAAATCATCAAGAAATGTACGTGCAGAACCAGGAGGTCGGTAAACTAAAACACAGTAAAAGGGGTGTATTTTCCCAACCTTACACATCTGCAGCTCAAAGGAGTCGGACAAAGCGGTGTCCAAGAAACTGCAGCAGAAAGAATCCCGAAAGACCAACGCAAGGCCGCCTCCATGACGTGCAAGCCGAGAGGTCCCAAACACGGAGCAGTCCGGGAGGCATAATTCTTTAAGATGGTGTTCGTTCTCACGCTGCCACGTCTCCGTAATGAATAGAAAATCCAAGTTCTCCTTAGTGAAATGGTCGTTCAGGGTAAAAGCCTTGCTTGCAATGGAGCGCGCATTGAGAAGTGCAATCATGGTAGTGCGCGTGTGTGACAAGGGCTGGCCTGGGTCGGGCTGGATGGCATGATCCGTCCGACAGGTAACCAGGCACAGAACACGCTGGCGGGGCGCACGACAGCAAACAGGCCGGGTGGGAAAGATCCGGTCAGAGGTGCTCCACACAGGCAAAGATCGCATATGCACGCATATTGTCAAACCGTCACAGGCAAATTATAAAGTTTAGTGACAAGGCAGCACTGCCCCGGGCCATTGGGTAGTCCTTATTGTCGAGCCCTGGGTAGGTGGTACATGTCAAAGTAACATCCACATGGATGACAGGACCCAAGGTTTCCCAAAAGAACATTGCCCAAAGCATCACACTGCTTTTGCTGGCTTGCCTTCTTCCCATAGTGCATCCTGGTGCCATGTGTTCCCCAGGTAAGTGACGCAAAAGGCCACCTTCTCCCATTGCTCTGTTGTCCAGTTCTGATTCTCGCGTGCCCACTGTTGCCACTTTCGGCGGTGGACAGGGGTCAGCATGGGCACCCTGACTGGTCTGCGGCTATGCAGCCCCATATGCAACAAACTGTGATGCACTGTGTATTCTGACACCTTTCTATCAGAACCAGCATAACTTCTTGAGCAATTTGAGCTACAGTAGGTTGTCTATTGGTTTGGACCACACGGGCCAGCCTTTGCTCCCCACATGCATCAATGCCATCGGCTGCCCATGACCCTGTCGTCGGTTCACCACTGTTACTTCCTTGGAACACTTTTGATAGGTACTGACCACTGCAGACCGGGTAAACCCCACAAGAGCTGCAGTTTTGGAGATGCTCTGACCCAGTCGTCTAGCCATCACAATTTGGCCCTTGTCAAACTCGCTCGTATCAGAAGCAGGAAAAATGGGCAAGCTTAACCCTCTGTGGACGGATTGACAAATGTCTGTCAAGCAAAGGGTTTGAACAATATATTTTTTGTTCAAAAACTGTTCACTATTGTTGTGTGAGATGTGAAACACATTACAATAAATGACAAAAATAAAATGTTCTAGTTTATTGTAGTTTATTGTACATTTATTGTACATGTTTCACTCATACTTCCTTTATAAACACATTACATGCTAGCTTAGGGTCTTCTGAATCCATAGATACCAAACACATGGTGTTCCATCTCCATTACATATGGTTTATAAGCGCAAATGTAAAAATAGAGAAAACGGACCAAAAAGGGCTTAGTCCCCAGAGGGTTAAGGATTTATCAATTTGAAGGACCCACTAACAGGTGCCGTGATGAAGAGATAATCAGTGTTATTCACTTCACCTGTCAGTGGTCATAATGTTATGCCTGATCGGTGTATTTGATAAACATTAAATCAACGAATGTTCATATTCTTTTGGTTTCTCTACCTTATATATGTTAAAATTATAAATGCAGTGAAAATACAGTTATCGGCGAGTACCAAAAATGAAAGTATTGGTATCGGGCCTTATTCTGAAATAAGTTCTATCAGTGTATCCCTACTTTTAATGCTTAAAATATCAGCTGACATCAGCCTTTCTGTTGTCTTCATCTTTTTCTTGTTCAGGTACCACAGCTTGTACCTCAGAGCTAAGGGAAATGTGTTCAAGAACAAGCGTATCCTCATGGAGCACATCCACAAACTGAAGGCTGATAAGGCTCGCAAGAAGCTGCTGTCGTAAGTAAAACTGCTCTGGCAGTAATTTAAAGTTTTTTGTTGTTTTTTTCTCACTGCTCTAGAATAAAGTGAATAGTATTTGAATACATTAATAAATGAAATAATGAAATATAAGTCAGTAACGTGAGGATGGGCTGTATTTCTGCTCCTTTATAGTGACCAGGCGGAGGCTCGTCGCTCTAGGACAAGGGAGGCCCGTAAGCGCCGTGAAGAGCGCCTGCAGGCCAAGAAAGAGGAGATCATTAAGACTCTGTCAAAAGAGGAGGAGACTAAAAAATGAACATTCATCTTATGTCAAACCCTGTTTCGGTTGTAATAAACGGCTACAAAACTGAAACCTGACTTGTCCTATTTATGGATCCAAGCAGTGAAGGTTCTCACAAAATTGTGTATCATTATGCAAAATGTTTGTGGATAAAAAGGCGTAATACCCTTATTACTAATTATTATTTAGAAATGATTAAACATTTAAAATGGCTGACCATTTTAAAATTGCAGAGAGATGAGTGTGTCAAATGTTTTGAGAATCAGCCACAGGGTGGAGCTATAATAAACATAATCAACCATCTTGCCTACAGACTTAACTTTATTTGTCATTCTCACAACACGGATGAGGGGAACGAAATAAGAACTCAGGTCTCGGTGTTGACCAACTACTTCAATAATTAATAAAAATCTTAAGAAACTTCCATAAAAACATTTAAAACATAAATAAAATGCAATACTATTTCTTAAAAAGACAAAGGCATGGCAGTGTGGAGGAGTTCATTAGTCTGACCGCATCTGGGTAGAAGCTGTTCTTCAGCCTGGTGGTCCTTGCCTGGATGCTACGCAGCCTTCTGCCCGAGGGGAGGTGGGAAAACAGTCCGTATGCTGGATGGGTAGAGTCCCTCATGATGCAGGTTACTCTATCCCTGCATCGGCTTGAGTAAATGTCCGAAAGGCCTGGTAGGTTACATCCGATGGTCCGTTGTGCAGACCTTAATAAACTATCCTGTCATTTGCTTATCCTGAATCACCTTTTTTTAATGCTCTTTTTGTACTGAGAATGTTTGAAGCTCTGAAAATTGCAGGATGTTTTAATGGTACATATATCAAAAGAACAAGGAAAATTTGATTTCTCATGTCATAACTCCTTTAAGGATAGTATGGCTCCACCCATTTCGCACTGAAGTTAGCGTTACTTGCTTGAAGCTGCACACACACACATAGGTTGCTATTAGGAATCCTTAGGTCCTTCATCTGAAACCATACTATCCTTAAAGGAGTTATGACATGAGAAATGTCATAACCTGCAATTGCCAGGAATACTAGTTTTGGCCATGCTAAACCTCTCACCACTACAGTGCCTCTCACAACCACAGTGTGATACCGAAAAGGTCAACAAAGTAAATCAATCAGGTAAAGACGGAAGAGCTGGAAGCAAGAGATGAAGTGATGTTGAAAATGAGCAGAGCGTAGTTTATTACAGTACTGAACATTTGAAGTGGTCCTAAGACAAGAACGGGTATTGTTCAAAATTAGTGTATAACTTTAAAGAAAGGTTTTGATCCACTTCAAATGTTGACTACTGTATTATTTTAAGTATAAATTACTGCTTCAACATCATCCTGTAACGTTAAAAATCTTGAGATGGAGACATTATCTAACTTTCTTGTAGAGACGACAGCACAAGAAAATAATTATGACAAAATGGGAAAACGCAAATTCAAAAGTTATTATAAAGGACTATGAAAGAGATAAAGATATATTGTACATCCATTCCAATTTGTTTGTTTGTTCTTTTGAAGCGAGAGGCTGCTTACTGCAAATGTCAGTGTCTAGCCTTCCCTCTCTGGACTTAATTTGTGGAGCTAGAATGTCCAACAACACCATAACATTAAACCTATCCCGTAATCAAATTATGTTAAGATCCACCCTTTAGATTTACAGAGGTGGAGCTGGACTAGGTCAAGCTCCACCCATTTCACACTGAAGTTAGCGTTACTTGTTTGAAGCTGCACACACACACACATAGGTTGCTATTAGGAATCCTTAGGTCCTTCATCTGAAACCATACTATCCTTAAAGGAGTTATGACATGAGAAATCAAATTTTCCTTGTTCTTTTGATATATGTACCATTAAAACATCCTGCAATTTTCAGAGCTTCAAACATTCTCATTACAAAAAGAGCATTAAAAAAGGTGATTCAGGATAAGCAAATGACTCAAATATATTTTTTTTCAGTGTGACAGTGTAAAACTACATTTCTTGTCTATTACCACCCATTACTATTTACGGAAATAAACTCAGAATTGCAAAATATGTGGCAGAGCATTGTTATAGTGTGACTATTGTATTGCAATAAGTAGCACTTTGATGTTAATACTGAATCAAAACTAGTCAGCACATAATTGATAATTGAAAGGGTTTAATTACAGTATTTGGTTATGGTTACACTTGAATTGGTTACAAATTACATGTATAAGATGATAAAACATACAGTTAATTGAACTGAGCATGTATGTAGAATGTTACTGAGAAAGAGTTTATAAACAGGTGCATGCGTGGTAAAAATAAAGATGCGTAACAGAAAACGTAGAAGGAAGCGCTTTTGAGTACTAACATTTTTGGGGACAGGGACACGTTTACTTACTGGAATAGGATAAGATAGAAATCATGGCCAGTCTTCAGGGCCGGTCTGATTATAGTTATACATTGCAAGTTCTTAGCAACACACCATCCGGCGCCGGCGGCCTGGTGTGTGGCCGCTGCCCGCTGGTCAAACTGTGCATCCTCTTTGCTCAACCCGTAAATAAATGCAGTGATCCACAAATTTTGTTTGAGTTCTTAAATGGTCTAGTGGTAGATTTTTTGCTAAGCGTGTCATAGGTTACGGGTTCTAATCCTCGTATATATATTTTTTTCTCTCATCCAAACCGAATATGCTCATCAGTGGTTACAGTCTATATCAAGCAGGGACACGTTTGTGTGCATTTTATTTATTAAAGAATAGAGAGTCTCCGCAACGACGTTAGATTGAAGAGCGCGTGTGAAGACTGTGCGTGAGCCACAAGAGAGCAGCTGTATCCATGCAACTGATAGCAGCGGCAACGAGCGTTCAGCTTGAATTAAAAAAAAAAACAGATTTAAGTGCTAGATCTCTTATTTAAAGGTACAATACCTAAGATTTTATGCCGCTAGAGGGCGCTACATTCAAAACAACAACAACGGCTTTGCTTGATGACGACGTGAAGGAGCGTGGAATGATGAGAACTGTTGTTTTCAAGTCCACCGTGGATAAATCAGTCAGGCCCTGTCCCAAATGGCACACTTCATATGCACTTTCGGTCTTGTGGACTTACAATGGCTGCCGCGTGCGCGTGTCCGTTAAGTCCGTGAGACCGTAGTGTGTCCCATTTGTCATTTTTAGATCTCAGAAGGGTGCTCGCGAGCGCCCCCTCTGCGGTCGATTTGCGCCCTTGATGCGCACTTTTGCCGAGCCCGCGCTGATGCGGACTCCACAGCAGACTTCTTCCCGACATTCAAAGCGGCGTTACGTCGCGAAAGTGCGGACTCAGAGGAAGACCGCGAGTGCTTAGGGTTCCATTTGGGACAGGGCATCAGACGGGAACTGAAAACAACTTCCACATTTGTCCAGGACTCCAAGCAGTACGAGCGGAAACCGAGGGTAACGCGGATATGACGCGATTGACTGGCGACTCCCAGCTCACCCCTGCTCACACGCCCCGTTTCCTTGGTTAAAATCTCAATTTTCTCGCGATTTAAACATTGTTTGAAACATTTGGAATATTGTAAGTTATCACCTTAACTAAATATATAACACTGGCCTTGTGATTTTGAGATAATTGAATGCAAAAATCTTAGGTATTGAACCTTTAATAGCTAACTAAATGAATGCTCTGCTAGTTAACTGGAGATGTTTTATTTATTTGTATTAGGTACATCCGTGCCTCAATGTTTCAAAAAGTGGTGGGGGACAATATCGATTCTGAAAAAAGGTGGTGGGGACATGTCCCATCCGTCCCACCCGCAAATTATGCCTATGCCACGACTTCACTGGATCTAAACAAATCAATCTGACCATAGATGTGACCAGTAGCTGTGGCTTTCTTAATCTTTTTAAATAAAAAAAATTTGTATTTTTATTTATTGTTTGAGATTTCACTATCCTCAGACTGATGGGATGGCAGTTCGCGCCAAGATGGCGTCTGTCTGTGTAGCTAAACCGTTTCTGTCTCTCATAAACTTTTGTGCAAAATGAATCGGTTACCTAACGTAACCTCGGTTCTCTCTAGATGAGGGAACGAGTATTGCGTAAGCTAGCTTACGCTATGGGAAAGATTCATCTTTTCTGAAATATTGAAGCCAAAAAATTATCCTTAATTTTTGTATCCATTGTCAACGCAGTGCAGCAGCTGCAGACCTTGAGTGGGCTAGCTAGCGAGCTCATTGGTTGCTCTGCGGCAACTGCTGCAGCCTATAGACGAATTGAGTGAACTCGCGTCCAATGAGAGGCGCTCGCGCCTTCATCGCGTCACAGCCCGCCAAACTGGGCGTGGCTAGAGTGTATATAAGCGAGGTTCGTAGGCTGCTTCCCTGGTTTTCATTGAATGAAGCGAAAAACGCTCGTGGCGCGAGCACGGCCGGCTACGCAATACTCGTTCCCTCATCTAGAGAGAACCGAGGTTACGTTAGGTAACCGATTCGTTCTCTTACGAGAGGTTCTCTCGTATTGCGTAAGCTAGCTTACGCTACGGGAACCCATTGTCAACGCCGTGCGTGCCAAGCATCCACTGCATGAGCCCCGGGGGGGCCCGGGGAGCCCTATGAGTGGGGAAAAATATTTGGCCAGCAAGAGTGCGGGCCAGTGTGTATGTAATACATAAGCACGTAGTGGGAAGGCAGGATACAGGTCTGAGTCACTCTGATCGGCTGGCGGCCTGTGGCCCAAGCCCGGCGAAATACGCGGGTGTTTAGCCAATGTTGAAGCGGGCGCATGCGCAGTAAACCCAGCTGGAGTACTGCTGAGGCTGAGGCCATGTAACCTAGCATTTTCTGAAAATTTTTCAGAGGCGTGAGGTTGTTCATCTGAAAAGATGCGGCTAGTCGCTGAACACGGCGCGCACGCTGTGTTGATAAGCGAGCCATCATAGCCACGGAGTCTAGCTCTATTCCAAGGAAGAAAATCGCTCGACTGGGCTGTAGTGAGCTCTTGGTCCAATTGACCGTGAGACCCAAGCTGTTCAGATGACTGAGGAGAACTGTCCTGTGAGACAGCAGCTCCGTGTGTGATTGTGCCAAAATCAGCCAGTCGTCCAAATAGTTCAAGATTCGCAAGCCCTGGATCCGCAGGGGTGCGAGCGCCGCATCCATGCACTTCGTGAAAGTACGGGGTGCTAGGGACAGGCCGAACGGAAGGACGGTGTATTGATAAACCTGACCGTCGAAGGCGAATCTCAAGAATGGCCTGTGACGGGGATTTATCTGAATCTGAAAGTAGGCATCTTTCAGATCGAGAGAAATAAACCAGTCCCCCTGGCGCACGTGCGCGAGGAGTTTCCTGACTGTAAGCATTTTGTACGGTCTTTTCGCAAGCACCTTGTTCAAAAATCTGAGATCCAAAATCGGTCTGAGGCCGCCGTCTTTCTTGGGGACAAGAAAATAACGGCTGTAAAACCACGACTCGCTCAGAGAAGGCGGCACTGTCTCAGAAGGTTTGCTATTTCTGAACGAAGCATGCAGGCTGCTGCCGTGTTCACAGTCGTTTCGAGCCGCGTTCGGAAGTGGGGAGGGTGGTGATCGAACTGTAGCAAATAACCCTGTTTTATCGTGCTTAACACCCATTTGGATATCCCTGGGATATCTTCCCACGCTTTGAAGCGTAACGCCAGAGGGTGAATGGCCAAATTGCCCTGATTGCCGCACACAGCGAGCTGAATAGGATGTGTGAGCGCGCTTACTGTGCTTATGCATGACGGCTCGCAAACAGCAGGGACAGGCTGTTCTGTGAGTGACTTCCCGATTGAGGTGAATGGGGAAAGAGTCACATCTGTTAAGTGATGCGCAAGCATAGTCACGGGCACGGGACTTACAGAGAGGTGATAGCTGGCCGTGTGACAGAGCGGGCAGAGAAGGGGCGCGCGCACAGGCTCGTGGGCGCGTTTATTGACTCTACTCTGCGGTCTGCGGTGGCTGTCTGAGCGCGATCTAGGGCGGCCGCCCTGTTGACGCTGAGAAGTCTGGCTGTGCTGAGCTGGGCGCTGTGAAGGGGCTCGTGCAGGAGGCTGGTCACGTGGGCGGCCTGCAGAGGAGCTAACGCGACGAGGCAGGAAAAGGTTCATGGCTTGGGTGGCTTTCTGGACTTCCGAGAAGCGGTCAATAATGCCACTCACCGCGGAACCGAAGAGACCGGAAGGAGAGAGCGGCGCGTTGAGGAACGTGGCGCGTTCAGATTCTCCCATGTCGGCAAGCGTTAGCCACAGATGTCTCTCGGTCACAGTCAGCGCAGCCATGCACTTTCCCAGGGCTTGAGCTGCAGATTTGGTGGCGCGAAGGGAGAGATGCGTCGCGCTCCTTAGGTCTGAAACAGCCTCTGGGTGCCTGTTTTTCTCATCCCACTCCCGAAGAAGGTCCGCTTGGAGGATCTGCAAGACGGCCATGGAATGCAGAGCGGATGCAGCTTGGCCGGCGGCGGCATAGGCGCGGCCAACACAAGCGGAAGTAGTTCTGCAGGCCTTAGACGGGAGCGCAGGCTTAGACTGCCATCTCGCAGAGGGCGGGCAAAGGTGCGCTGCAACCGAATCTTCGACCGGGGGGGATGGAAGAATAGCCCTTCTCGGCGGCGCCATCCACCGAAGAGAGAGAGGTGGAGGCATGGGAGCGGGTCCTGGCCGAGAGGCGCGCTCCACGACTTAGTGAGCTCGGCGTGGAGCTCCGGCAGGAAGGGGGCCACTCGAGCCCGAGGCGGTCGACGGCCTGTGTGAGGAGGCGCATTAGTTCCTCTTCGACTCCGGCGCGGGTCCTGCTGGATTCGTGGGCCGAGGAGGAGGCGAGGGAGCCTGACCACTCCTCGCTGTCCGAAGCCATGAAGGAACAGCAGTCCTTTACCTCCGCCTCGTCATCCGAGATGGCAGCAGTGCGGCCGCTCGGCGGCAACTGCGCGTCCGGGGAGGGCGGGGAGGTGAAAGCGAGGCTCGAGGGAGAGGCTCCGGCGAGACAGTCGCTTCCAGCACCGGTTCTGGCAGCCTTTGTGAGCGGCGCTTCTTTTTGCGCGGCGAGACGAAAGGCGGCGCGGCGGCTTCGGTCTTGAACGCTTCGAGTCGAGCCCGCAGGGTCGACATCGGAAGCTCCTCGCAGAGGTCGCATCCGCCGTCAGCGAGGGCGAGCTCTGCGTGCTCCAGTCCCAGGCAGAGAGCGCAGATGAGGTGGCGGTCTCCGGCGCTGAGAGGGGCGCGGCATGAGCCGCAGGTGGTGCGAGGCATCTTTACAAAGACACTCGTGCTCTTTTGTGAAGTTCACTGAGGAACTAGCTTGCTCTAAAAAAGGATACGTCACCGGATGGCGTAGCTTGCCGGATGGCTGAAGGTGGCGAAGACGGCCGGCTTCTTCAAGCGCTGTCCAAGCTCGCTAAAATGCCCCTCAAACGGCGACGCGGCTTCTGTAGATCAGATGCGAAGAGCTTCGCTGAAGAGATGAAAATCAGGGAAGCAGCCTACGAACCTCGCTTATATACACTCTAGCCACGCCCAGTTTGGCGGGCTGTGACGCGATGAAGGCGCGAGCGCCTCTCATTGGACGCGAGTTCACTCAGTTCGTCTATAGGCTGCAGCAGTTGCCGCAGAGCAACCAATGAGCTCGCTAGCTAGCCCGCTCAAGGTCTGCAGCTGCTGCACTGCGTTGACAATGGATACAAAAATTAAGGATAATTTTTTGGCTTCAATATTTCAGAAAAGATGAATCTTTCCCGTAGCGTAAGCTAGCTTACTTAATCTCTTTTTTCCTTCCTTGGTTTTTGCGTTACTTTAGTGTCTTTATATTCTGAATGATTCTACATTGTTTTTAAGCTTGAGTTGAGAATATTTACCTTCTTTTGGGACTGTTAGAAGTAAAGGTCTGTCACGGCCTGCCGTGTGCGTTGATTGGAACTCACGTGTTGCCGAAACATAACCTGAGACAAATAGAAGGAATAGCGGAAAATGTGAAGCGTGTGCATGGTTATGCTAAACCCACCACCGAAGAGGATTTAAGTATGGATTGTTTATCATCTTAAGACACCATGCTTAGAAGACGTTATCTCGCCCACATAATCTGGCTTCATGAAAGGTCGACACATTTCAAATAATATTCGTCTTGTTTTAGATTACTCTAAGTTGGTTAATGATGATGCACTTATTTTGTTCTTATATTTCTCCAAGGCATTTGATACAGTAGAGCATGCCTTTCTGTATTCCTTAAGACGATTTGGCTTTGGTCTAAAATTTGTGTAAACTGTACAGACCCTATATAAAGACATCATAATGTATCTTTGTCTAATGGAACTTCTCCGAATATTGCCATTGGGAGAGGCATCAGGCAAGGTTGCCCTATTTCTCCTTTTTTGTTTCTGTTGGTTGCAGAGCTTCTTAACCTTTATATAGTGAATGTTTGAATATTGAGGTTATCCAAATATTAGACTGCACTATTTTAATCAGTCAACTGGCAGATGATACATGTATCTACCTGAAGGATAAAAGACAGGTCCCCATTATATTAGAGGCATTAAAATTCTTTTCAGAACTTTTCAGAATGTAAGATTTTTGTAATAAAATATTCAAAAACCACTTTCACAGTGTGATATATTTCATGCAGTTGTGTACTCTATCCTCGGTTTCCGCTTGTAGAAACCATAGATATATACATATATCATGGGCCGGCAGTGGTTCATGTAGATTGTCTACAAACCAGAAGGTTGGTGGTTCAATCCCCGGTTCCACCTGACCAAGTGTCAAGGTGTCCACTAGCAAGACACCTAACCCCAGCTGCTCCCGACGAGCTGGATGGCGCCTTGCATGGCTGACACCGCCGTCGGTGTATGAATGAATGGGTGAATGTGAGGCAATATGGCAATATGTAAAGCGCTATATAAATCCAGTCCATTTACCATTTACATAGATTCCTTATTAGTGACCGTTTCAATGGGCCGCTATACGTTAGCCACCAATGAGAATCTATGTATACATATATATCTATGATATAGTATCTCGCACGCCGCTGTTGTGTCGTTTAGTCATCATGGTTCACGATTATTGATTGCGAGTACAGAAAATCCACCAACAAAAAAACATCGTAAATGTAGATCAACTGAGGCAAATAGGCTTTGGGAAAAACGGAGAAATAAAACAAGGATCAATATTGGCGTTGCGGTTTCAGGATGGTGAGAGCTTCGTGACAAACTTGGACTTGACAGAGACTGCTCTCGCATGTGTTTTAATAGACAGTTAAGCAATTATATATTGTACACATACAAATCATTTGACATATAGTCACATATCAGTAAAGCCGAGTTCAGACTGCACGATTTTCAAAGTAGTCGGGTCACTGTTCTTTTCACACTGCGTGACTATCTGCGGTAACATTCTGTTGCTGCTGTGTTAACACTGAACGATGGCTCGGTGACAGGAGGTTTCACACTGCATGACTTTACAAAAGAAAGCATCGCCGACAACTTCTGCCTGGTTCGCAAACTACGTTTCACAACCAAACACACGCGAGAAGTGATAAGGAAATAACGCAAGATCACGCGTGCGTGAGACTCAAATTGTTATTAAAAATGATAGCCTGCAAGAAGCGTGCGATCCCAATTGTCTGTGCGCTGATTTGCAGTGAAAAGGAGAAAAGAAAAACAGATTATGCAGGAGGAAATGGTTGGGGAGACGAGAGCAAGGATTGTGTGTTCTGCAAAGAGAGTTGGGGGTAAAAAAAATAATTTTGCAATGTGTCCTGCTGGTCAAGCAAATGTGTAGGCTACTTTGTTTCTGTTTGATATAATTGTAAATATATCTATTAAAATACTGATAATTCTGGTATAACTCCTCCCCGAACATCCTGCTGTCCTGTATCTTGCTCTCTCATTGGCTGTCGGTCACCGCCGATGTAGTTTTCAGTCAGAACACTTTTCACACGGCAGGATTTTGAATCGCCGACAGGTCCAGATATTTAGCATGCCAAATATCTCACGGGCGTCGGCGACTCATCAGCGATTCTCTCAGATCGCGTCTTTGCTCATTCACACTGCGTGATTGTCAATCGCGTGAACGAGCACCGATTTGCCTGTGATTTCGGGCATTTGTCTGCGATTTCTCAAAACCTGTCGGCGAGCCAAAATCGGGGCTAAAATCGTGCAGTCTGAACTCGGCTTAACAGGCTAATATAGCATTACATTTCACGTTCCTAAGTTGCAGCTAATTCATTACAATGACATAAAATAGCATGATCAAGCACACAGGTAATACAAAAACTAATTTATTACCTCATCAGTGAACATGATACGTAAATTATACGAATTATACCATACATCTCTGGATGGTGAAAACGACATCTCCCATCGTTCCACTCTCCTTCATAGTGTCATCAAGCTTCGTCTTTGTTATTGTTTTTTGTTATGTTATTGTAGATTTAATCAAAGTAAATCTAAGATTATGACAATTCATCATTCTTCTATCCCAGTTGTATGTGGAATTAAGGTAAAACCAACGGTTAGGTATTTTGGTATTATAATCAATAAATGTTCATATGAAAGAGTTGAAAATAATTTTATTACGCGTTTACATAAAGCAAAACTGTTTTTTAATTGCTTTAAAAACCTGTCTATCCATGGACGTGTTCTTTCCAAGGCTGAGGGAATTTCGAAGGCTAGTATATCCTGCTCTCTCCTTTTATGTCAACTCCAAAATGTGCTCAGATTGATAGGGGCATATTTAAGTTCATTTGGAAAAACAGGACTGAATATGTAAAGAGAAAAATGATTATTAGCACTTTTTCAGAGGGTGGGCTTAACGTTCTTGTTTTAAGTACTCTTAATATCATTTTTAAAATCAACTGGATAAAAACATTGCTTGGCCCAGACTAATTTTATATGGTTTTATATTCCCAATTTGTGTGACTTCAAATGTAGTAAACTTCCCATCAAATTATCTAATTTTCACAAGCAATCACTAGAAGCATGGAAAATGGCCTTTAAACATAATTTCTCTTCACACTCATGTATACTATGGAATAACCAACACGTGTTATCTAAAAAAAAAAAAGAGTATATTTAAAAAAGAATGGTTGGATAAGGGAATTACTTTTATTTCAGACTTACAAAAATTGTAATGGTGAGATTTATACTTATCAGCAATTGTATGCTTTCTCGGGGATTGAGACTATGTATAGAGATTACCATATGGTTGTGAAAAGGATCTCCATTAAATTGCTTCACCTTGTGAAAGCACATCTCAGTTACAAATCAGTGTTCCGGCAGATTCCAAAACTTGTAATTGGAGGTGTTAATATCTTGGATATGAAGTGTAATAACTCTTACATCAGAAAGTGTCTTCAAGATATCAGCTGTTACCCAAACGCACTTCTGAAATGGAAACAATTATTAGGGGCCAAGCACCGAAGGTGCGGTGGCACCTATTGTATCTGTTCCGTTTCTTATTATTATTCTGCTTCTTCTTCCGACTTGGTGTCTATGGCAGCCCATAGAACCGCTTGCGGGAAAGTTATGAAATTTGGCACACTGATAAAGGACAGTCTGAAAAGTCACTAGAGCAAATTTGGCGTCTCAAAATCCATCCCTCTAGCGTCACCAACTGTCCAAAATTTCACTCATGTTTATACTAATAACTTTTGAACCATAATTGGTAGAAACAAAATTCCTTTTTCCTCTGATTCCTGAGCTCATGACGATTCAATTGCAGACGTCATAGAATGCAATTGAATCGTCATGAGCTCAGGAATCAGAGGAAAAAATAATTTTGTTTCTACCAATCAGAAGTTATAAGCAAAAATAGTCTTAAATCTGGTTAAATTTTGGTGAAAATCGGATAAACCGTCTAGGACGAGTTCGAAAAAGTAGTTTTTTTGGACAATTCAAAATGGCGGCCATATTTTTATGACCGCCATTTTGAATTGTCCAAAAAACCTACTTTTTCGAACTCGTCCTAGACGGTTTATCCGATTTTCACCAAAATTTAACCAGATCATCTCCAGACAACGCAGGCAAAAAGTTATCAAAAGCTTTTTGATAAACACAACCGTTATTGAATAACACGTAAATGAAATTGACGTAGAGCACCCCAAATTGGGCACAAGGCTTTATCTCCGCAACGCTTTACCATATTCAGACAAAACTTGGTACATGTCATCACAAGCATGACCTGAGGCTAAATGCTGTGTTTTGGCCCAGCGCCACCTACTGGTCCGGAGATACAAAAAAAGACTATTTTTGCTTATAACTTCTGAACGGTTTGTCCAAAAATCATAGAATTGGTCTCGTTAGATTCAGGACATCATGCCGAGTCGGCTGATATCCAACTTTCCCAGATCGGCCATTTTGGCTGTCGGCCATTTTGAATTATGTGCTAAAATGCTGTATTTTCTGAACGCATGTACGAATTGTTACGAAACTCGGTATGGGTCATCAGTACAATGCCTTGAAGGAGCCTGAGAATTTTCGAAACAGCGCCACCTAGTGGTAAAATTTATTTTTCAAATGCTTATAACTCCTTAAGTTCCTGAATCCTTGCCGAGTCCACAGATACCAAACATGCTAGGTTTTGCCTTTTGGTTTGTGTAGCGTTGTGGTTTAGCGCTTAAAAAACATTTGCCGATATCTTCAAAACCGTTAGTACGATCGAGACAAAACCACCGTCAGAATTTTGGAAACATAGGTCGCTTGTTAAACAGTTAAGCCCAACTGCCAAAATATTGATAGTAAGGGGTAGTAAAATTCAATCAAAGTCACGTGTCAGTCATTTTTGACGTGTTTTTTCATATAAATGTCTATAACTCCGAAACGAATTGAGATATTTTCACCAAAATTGACACACACATGTATGGGCTCAATCCGAGGACACATGCAGAAAATTGTGGGATTTTGCCTCTTGCTGGCGCTATAATAGAACAAAACATGAAATTCCCATTGACTTCAATACAGTTTTGTGATGTAAAATGCTATACTTAACAAATGCATTGCTGTAACATTATGAAACTCAGAATTTGCCACCAACACCATCCCCTGACCGTACTCAAAAGATTTCGAGACAGCGCCACCTGTTGGTCAAAAGTTAGAATTAAATTTCCAAAAATGCTAATAACTTTTGAAAAAAATTGCCTATTGTAATGATACTGATCTTAATAGATTCCTTGGGTTATGCCGAAAACATAGATGCCAAGATTGACGTATTTGGATGAACTTCCTTTCCGCCATCTTGATTTTCATTAAATACCTACTTTTTCAAACTCCTCCAAGGCCGTTTGTCCGATTTTCACCAAATTTGAATCGTATCATCTCCAGACCGTACTGAATAAAAGTTATGGATTTCATGTTGATAGATGAAAGCGTTTTCGTATACCACAGCATAAATTTTGAGGCATGCTGCCAAAATGACTATTCAGACTTTATCTCTGCAATGCCTTCACATATTGACACTAAACTTTTTATGTGTCATTGTCACCTCACTCTGACCACATCACATCTATTTCGTAACTGTGCCACCTATTTGTCGAAAGTGATAAACCATTAAATCATATTTTTAGTTAATGTATATGATTTTTTTTAGCCATTTTGCCAAAATTCTCTTAAAATGTCTTTAATTGCTCCTTGCTGCAGTTGGTCTGCCACTCCCACCCATGATGGCATCTGTTGACACTTCTTGCGCTTGGCCCCGGCAATGGCTGCTTGCAGTTATATTTTTTCTCTACCTTCAATTGAGAAAATTTGGTCAGCATTTAATACATTTTTACTGCCAAATAAGGTCAAGGAAACTAATTTTAAAATACTACACATGTATTATCCGTGTAATGCTTTTCTTAATAAGTTTAAAGAAGACATCTCACCTCAATGTTGTTTTTGTAATCTTGATTCTGAAACTCTCATACATTTATTTTGTAATTGTAAATATTCTGAAGACTTTTGGAAGCAGGTATCTATGATGGTTTTTAATACATTCTACAAAATAATCAGAATAGATGAGGCTATGATCCTATTCTTGGACTGTAATACTGGCTCTGATATAATTGATAACACATTAAAGTTCTTCTTGGGACGTTTAACAATAGGTAACTCCTGATATAGCGGCCTACCCACCAATGCTATACATCGCCTTCAAATGGTACAAAACTCTGCTGCTCGAGCCCTTACATCTAACAAAAAATCTGCACATATCACTCCTATCCTTTCCCAACTTCACTGGCTTCCTGTGGTCAATCGCATCCAGTTTAAACTGTTAATTTTAGTTTATAAAGCCTGTCATGGCCCCGCACCTCAATACCTTGCTGAGTTAGTGCAACCATATGTCCCCGCTCGTACCCTTAGATCCAGCAATGATAATCTGCTTGTCGTACCCAGGTATATACTGTCTACTGTGGGTGGAAGGGCTTTTAGTGTTGTCGGCCCTAAGCTGTGGAATAAGCTACCATCTGATCTTCATGCCACCCCTAACCTACAGACCTTTAAATCTCAGCTTAAAACACGTATATTCACCATGCTCAGTAAATAACTGTTTTTCATTCTATCTCTCTGTCCTCCACTATTTTACTTTTTATGTTACATGCTATGTTACATCAAAATGTATGTCTTCTTGCATATCTGATCTTCATTATTGTTGTCTCCATCTGCTTTTCTGCTTGTTTAATTGCTATAACTAGCAGATTGCCTGTATCTTGTCTGTCAACTGTTTGTATTACTTTGTGAAGCGACCTTGGGTTCTTGAAAGGCGCTATAAAAAATAAACATTATTATTATTATTATTAACATACTTAAAGCTAAAGTAATGTCTATTACACCCTTCTTTATTTTTGTAAAGATCTTAAAAAATTGTATGACTCATTGAATACAATTACTAGAAATAAGAAGTTTATAAAAACATCTCTTATATTGAAAAAATAATTTGTAGAATTTAATGTTTTACTCTGTATAATGTAAGATCTGTTCCCTTTCAGTCACTCACGTTCGACGTAGTCGACGTGTAGACTGATTGGGATCATGATTACGGAGCCTGTCATCTTCGAGTACTGCAGACTGATCTCATAAAATGGCGTATGTATGACACGCCAATTCGTATTTCCATTTTTGGCGTGCTATCAACACGCATAATCGCTTTTCAGCGTGTTTATCAATGCCGTTGACTTAACATTACATTACTGTATATATAAATATATGACCTACTCCAACCCCGTCCCTAAACCTACCCGTCACTGGGGTTAATACCATTTATGAGTGTTCCCCTACCATCCTAGGAAAAAAAATATCGCTCCTCAGATGTAGATCTACATTTTGCTTCGTTTCGCTCGGACATTTAACGGCGTGTACATACACGTGGAATCACTCGGACATTTAATGGCGTAGACATACACGCAAAAGATGACGGTTCGTTTCGGCGTGGACATACACGCGGATAGCTCAAAATGCGTATATATAACACGCCACTTGACTTGAAAGTGGCGTGTATGTTTACGCAAAGTCATGATGCCATGTTGGAGTACTGTTTAAACGAGCCAATGCACATTGGCGTGCGAGATTTGCATCTCACACTCCGCCCCGCGGGTATAAATACAGAAGTGGATGCACGCACCAGTTGTCTTTCGCTTCGGAGCCGATCGGTCTTCATGTCGATGTCTCTGAAGAGTGTTGTTATAATACAACGAGTCGGCACCTCTTCAGGAAATCTCTCCCGGTGCTGGTGGTTCTACAGCGCGAGTGCAGCGGCGGTCGCGAGCCTTCTGAGCTCTAAGCTGCTGTTTTAAGAGCATCACATTTCTGTGTTTGTGTTTGTTTGTCTGACGGCCGGTTGAGGGCGAAGAAAGTGAGTGCTTCACTGGTACAGGCTGCACCATCCCTGTCAGTGTTGGCGCGATCATTCCCCTGTGTGCTCCGGCACTGGTGAGAGTTTTCAATCCCTGAAAGAGCAACACAGGTGCGTTAGCAACTTTTTTTTAAGTCATTCCAACTGTGCTTTTCTGGATGCGGTCGTTCCCAGTGCCCCTCTGACGGTCACAGTTGTTGCATCACGTGTTTGGGCTTACAGCACGATGAAGCAGCTTTTGTGGATGGTTCATGTTCGCATTGCGGGAATATGACTGTCTCGGTGTTGAGATCGAGACTCGCCTTCGTCCGCGAAGGTGCAGTCCCCATTACCATGCCCCGCCCTTGGGTGCCGCCCAAGCACAGATGGAGGCCATCCGGCACATCCTGCACCAGCGGCCCGCTGCTTCCTCCATCCCGCTGCCGGTGACAGTTCCTCCGCCTGCTCATCGCCGAGGACGTCCCCCTGCCACCACTTCCACTCCCGCTGGGCCTCCGCAGCAGCCTCCACCCAGGCCTCAGCATGGAGCCAGCCGCAGACAGGCTGCCCAGGGATGGGGGGACGAGCTCTTCAGATGGTTACCGTTCCGCCGCTGGCTCCCCGGAGAAAGAGCAAATTCCTCCGTTCCTGGGTCCCAAGAGGGTCAGACTGGCGGTGTCCGACCCTGTAAAGCCTTGCACCACTCAGCCCCTTCTTGTTTCCCCAGCCGGCACCCAGGTGCGGTTCGAGGACCTGATTACGCCTTCTCCCGTACCCCTTGCCGACCCGTGGAGACAGGTAAGTGTTGCATCCCACATTCAGACCCCCGCCCCGGGTACGTCTGTGGTGCCTCTGGTCCCCCTGGTTTGTGAAAGCCTGGAGAGTGCTTCCCAACCGGTCCAGCTGGCTCCTCCATACCATCAGACTCGGATACACGGTTCAGTTCGCCCGGCGTCCGAACAAGTTCAGCGGCATTCGCCTCTGTCATGCGCGCAGAGATCGCAGTCCTACTGGCGAATGATGCGATAGAGCCGGTTCCTCCAGCCAATTTGAAGACCGGCTTCTGCAGCCTGTACTTCATTGTACCCAAGAAAGGTGGTGGGTTACGGCCAATCTTGGACCTGTGAGTTTTGAATCGGGCCCTTCACAAGCTTCCGTTCAAATGCTAACGCAGAGACGCATTTTCAAATGCATCCGTCCCCGAGATTGGTTTGCAGCGGTCGACCTAAAGGACATGTACTTTCATGTCTCCATCCTGCCGCGACACAGGCCATTATTTTGGTTTGTGTTCGAGGGGTCGAGCGTATCAGTACAAAGTCCTACCCTTCGGGCTGGCCCTGTTGCCCTGCGTCTTTACGAAGGTCACGAAGGCGGCCATTGCTCCCATGAGAGAGCATGGTGTTCGTATCCTCAACTCTCTTGACGACTGGCTGATACTAGCTCACTCTCGAGAGCAGTTGTGCGAACACAGGGACTTGTTGCTCCAACATATCAGCCAGTTAGGTCTTCGGGTCAACTGGGAAAAGAGCAAACTCGTCCCCGTGCAGAGGATCACTTTTTTCAGTATGGAGCTGGACTCGGTCCAACAGTCGACATGCCTCACAGAGGAACGTGTCTGGTCGGTGCTGAACTGCCTGAATACTGTCAAGAGCAGAGCAGTGGTCCCACTGAATTTTTTTCAGAGGCTCCTGGGGCATATGGCAGCCACAGCCGCAGTAACGCAGCTCGGCTTGCTCCATATGAGACTGCTTCAGCCCTGGCTTCACGGCCGAGTCCCGAGGTGGGCGTGGCAGAGCGGCACGCTCCGTGTGACAATCACCCCGGCCTGCCGCCAAACCCTCAGCCCGTGGTCAGACCCTTCGTTTCTCCGGGCCGGAATTCTCCCAGAACAAGTGTCCAGGCATGCTGTGATCACCACAGATGCCTCCAACATCGGCTGGGGGGCCACGTACAATGGGCATGCAGTAGCGGGGATCTGGACGGGCCGCCAACTGCATTGGCACATCAATTGCCTTGAGTTGTTTGCAGTACACCTTGCTTTGAGACGCCTCAAAACGCTGCTGCTCGGCAAGCATGTACTGGTCCGTACGGACAACACTGCGACCGTTGCGTACATCAACCATCAACGTGCTCTACGCTCCCGTCGCATGTCGCAACTCGCCCGCCACCTCCTCCTATGGAGGCGGAAGCGTCTGAGGTTGCTTCATGACACTTATATTCCCGGCCTGCTCAGTCGTGCCGCCGACGAGCTCTCACGACAGCCCAGGGAGAGTGGAGACTCCTGGTGCCTTCACGTGCTATGGAAAAGATGATATTTTCCACTTGTGAACTGGTATTTACCAGTGTGTTGTGTTCAAGTGCTTTTGTTGTCGTAATGTGGTGAAAAGATGGACTCACAGATCCAGACCTGTTATTTGGCTAAAATAATTTACTTCCTGTTTTCGTTCGAAGTCCACAGTAGTCGATTGTCGAGTTCGCGCGCGCGATCATTAGTTACCAATGATCGCGCGCGCGAACTCGACAATTGACTACTGTGGACTTCGAACGAAAACAGGAAGTAAATACAGGTATGTGAGCTGGCTGAATTAACATCATTTTTATTAATATCTTGCACATCTACTGCAGTCAGATTGACCGTGGTCACTCTTAATAACACCACTCACATGGCTGTGCATTTGTAATGACATATTAAGGTTGTTAAGAGGCTAAAATCAGGTTTAGAACTTGCCCCATTGAAGTCAACAGGGTGCGAATTTTAAAAAGTGGATAACACGGTGTAGGCAACACCGATTTTTGTAGTTTTTGTCTGTACTGACAGCACTCCAAATGTACAAAAAAAATGAGCTCAATGTTAAAATTGACCGGAGTTCTCCTTTAAAATCAATTCTATAATGGACAGGAAGCCAATGAAGGGACATTAAAGGCTCCCTGAAATCAAAATTTAAGTTTTTTAGCTTTTAGTAGGAATATGTTAGCCTTAAGGTTATGAATAAGCTTGTTCCAAAACAATGACAAAATTTGCATTTAGGAGATATAAGTGTAGGGAAGATGTAACATGTTTCTCCCAGCCTTAGGGGGGAGCTGTGATGCATGAGTGTTTCACTGTGTGAGTGAGCCCTTCTTTAAATGGCTGGAGCTGTTGTTTAAGTCAGTTCTATTTCCCTGTGGAAAGGTAAGGAGGGTTATCGCTGTTAACTGATAAATCTATTTAATTTCTTTAATTATATTGGCCTTCCATGCTATTTGAAGAAATATATTGCTGTTAAAGATGTTTACTAACATATATGTGCAGTTATTTTCGATGGATGGTTTTGTATTTCTGATATTATTTCATGTGTTGAACGTTTATCTGGGTATTTTGGGGTTTTATTCTTTGTATTTTGGATGCATCTGACATTTAACTTTATTTGTCATATGCTGCCAGTTATTTTTCTTGTTTTTGAGAACCCTGTGATTTAAGGTTAATATAACTGCCGCTAAAACTATATTATTTCATTTTATAATTTTGTATGCATTACTATTTTGATGTTGATTGGTAACTAACAGTCCTATTTCTTGTGGAAAGTGTTTGATGCGGATAAAGAGCCCAATAAAACGAAAGCTTCACTGCTGTGACAACCACGATCTTGGTGTCCTCCTCATTCATCTATCACATAAACACAACGCAGAGACATTTGGGGAGCACACCTACGAAGAGGGTTACATAAGCATTCAAAACTTACAGTCTCCCACTTACGCTAAAATGGATCACAGATTTTTATGACATCACCACGGACTTCAGCTTCTCATCAGATCTTATGTCCAATCAAAAGCTCGCTAGAATCTAAAGCGTCCTGCCCCTATGCTATAAATACCGCCTCCGTTTAACCTCGGTTCCCTGAGAGGAGGGAACGAGACATTGCGTCAGCTGACGCTGTGGGAACTCCTCCCTTCTCCACTTTTGTTGAAATCTTATAGGCTATCGCCAGCTTGGAACAGCTGGCCAATTGTCGCGAAGTATGCAAATACTGACAGGCTTGTGGGCAGTATAAAATGCATGGGCGCGACAATTGCGTCAGAATCACTACTGAACGCTTGCACAGCTGATCGAAACAGTGAACACAACAGCTAACGCAATGTCTCGTTCCTGCCTCTAAGGGAACCGAGGTTACGACAGTAATCGGAGATGTTCCCTTTCGAGAGCGGTAACTTCTACATTGCGTCTGCCAGTGTTTCCCCTAGGATTTTTTTCGGGGGGGGGGGGGGGGGGGGGGACTGCTAGTGTTGCAGAGCGGGCGTGTTACGGATACGTGGTGTAATTTTTTTAGCAATCAAAAAGCATGTCTAATTAATTGAAATAGTTTATTATGAACCATTAAACGTATACAACATTTAAAAAAAAAAATGAAAAAAAATTTCACATTAATTCTGTGTTGTGTTTTTTCTGGTAATAAAATGAAGACATAAAACACAACTTTTATCATTTATCATCAATTTTAATCATATGAAATTAAATAAACTTTTTGTCAAATAACGTGCTGCACAATGAGCTTTACTGTTAAAATTAAAACATGGATTATTCCTAAAAAAATCAGTTTTGATGATAATTTATTTGGATTAGTGTTAGTATTATTACATTGGGACATATCTAAATTCTACTGTACAACGGTAATATATTTCTGTCAAGTTAAACCGAACTTTTATTTTGACGGGTTGCCGTAAAGACCTTTTGAGTTTGTGTGTTTATGTCATAATGATAGTTTTTCTCAAATGAAGCGGTTAAATGATCACGAAGTGACTTTCGGAGTGGATCTAGAGCCTGGAGAGTAAGTTTATGCATTTGTGTCTTCATATAGGCAAAAAAACAGCGCAAGCGTCACACGTGCTTCAGTGTGTGTGTGTGTGTGTGTGTGTGTGTGTGGTAAATGAAACTGCGCGTCGGCTGCACCATTCATTCACACTAACAAGCAGGATTCGTATTTAAATTGTCTTTGTGGTTTAATATCCACACACACATGTCTACATCGCGATTTGATTTCAGGTGTATACTGAACTGCTTTCTATTTATTCCTCAAAAGATTGACAAATTCCATGAAATTCCGCGTTATACAGTAAATTTCTTTTTTATGACTGGATTTCGTCAGCAATTTAGGGGGGGCGGGGGGTCGTTAACGGCCGTTGTTTTGGGGGGGCGGGCCGCCCCCCCAAAACAATGGTAGGGGAAACACTGGTCTGCTGACGCTGCGGGAACTGTATTAAATCCCGCCGTGAGAGTATAGTGAAGATAAGCCAGGAGAAAACGGGACCAAGCTACACCAGCCACGGAAGAGACAGACAGTCAGCCAATAGCCGCGCCGCTAGGAGTGCTCGCATCTGATAGGCGGAACTGGACCAATGAGACATCAGCTCCGACCCTATCAAAATTTGCATATACAAACACAATGAAAGCAAAGGCTGCACTGATCCAGGGCAGACACAACACAATAAGCACTTAAGCATGAAAGTAAAACACAGTGCCAACAGCGGTAGCGGTAACAACTGTATTAAGCACTAGTAGCCATATACACAGAGTCAACAGCACAGCGGTAACCACTGTGTACAACTAGGAAAGTTCACAACACATGAGTAAGGAACTTAACTCACCGAAAGCACTTGAGACGCCACAGCCGGTACATCCAGCTTGTAAAATCAGCAAAACAAAAGTCCTGGATAGACATTCCTCTAGACCAGGCACACGAAGAGTCAACAGCTCTCGTCGAATGAGCTCATATGTTATGGGGACAATCCTTCCCCTGGCACGCGTAAGCAAGCACGACAGCGTCCACAATCCAGTGAGAAAGGCCTTGTTTAGACTGTCAGCGAAATGTGACCCAATTCCGATTTTTTTCAATTCGGGCAAGAAGCAGAGGCGTTTTTTAGGGATAGCTCCTTAAAAGCAATCGAAACCAAGGGCTCGAAAGGCGGTAGAGATTGAGCCAAACACATAGTAGAACAACAGCCAATAGCGTCGTTCCTCTTGGAGTGCTCACAGCTGATAGGCATATCATTTGCATATCAGCTAGAATATTAGGCTGTACTGAATAATACAGGGTAGCATAACAGCAGTAATCACATACCAGTATGTACATAAGCACAGCATCATCAGCCGAATCGAAAACAACTGTGAATAGACGTAGTCTGATCAGAATAGCCGGTTGCCCTGAATAATACAGGGCAGCATAACAGCAGTAATCATTTATCAGTATAAGCACAGCGTCATCAGCCGAAGCGGAAACAACTGTGGATAGGCGTAGTCAGATCAGAATAGCCAGTTGCCCTGAATAATACAGGGCAGCATAACAGCAGTACTCACATATCAGTATGTACAAAAGCGTCATCAGCCGAAGCGGAAATAACTGTGAATAGACGTAGTCAGATCAGAATAGCCGGTTGCACTGAGTAATACAGGGCAGCATAACAGCAGTAATCGCATATCAGTATGTGCATAAGCACAGCGTCATGAGCCAAAGCGGAAACAACTGTGAATAGATGTAGTCAGATCAGAATAGCCAGTTGCTCTGAGTAACACAGCGGCCATATTAGTTCTATGGCCGCTGTTGCCAGTGGCGATGTGTGTAGACTCCAGCCCTGCCCCAGCGAGGCTAAAAGTGAGCTCAGAAGTGTCCAAGCAACACAGCAGTGAGGACTTTATGAACTTCTTCACTTATAAGATTGATAATATCAGGGACAAAATTATAACTATGCAACTGTCTACTACAGTATCGCATCAGGGAGTGCATTGTAGTTTCCCTGAGGAAAAAATTTATTCATTTGTTGCTATAGGAGAGGAAGAATTCTGCTAATTCTCGTTAATTCATCTAAATCGACAACTTGTATGTTAGATCCTATACCGACTAAGCTACTGAAAGAGATGTTTCCAGAGGTCATATATCCTCTTCTTAATATCATTAATTCATCTTTGTCTCTAGGATACCTACCAAAAACCTTTAAACTGGCTATGATAAAACCGCTTGTTAAAACTTGATCCTACAGAATTAGTCAATTACAGGCCGATCTCGAATCTGCCTTTTCTGTCAAAGATATTAGAAAAAGCAGTATCTTCACAACTGTGTTCCTTTCTAGAAAGAAATGATATCTGCGAGGATTTTCAGTCCGGATTTAGACCGTACCATAGCACTGAGACCGCTCTCATTAGAGTCACAAATGATTTGCTCTTATCATCCGATCGTGGTTGTATCTCTCTATTAGTATTACTTGATCTTAGTGCTGCATTTGACACAATTGACCACAACATTCTTTTAAATAGACTAGAAAACTATGTTGGCATTAGTGGAATTGCACTAGCATGGTTTAAATCATACTTCTCTGACCGTTATCAGTTTGTAGCAGTAAATGAAGAGATGTCTTATCGATCACAAGTTCAGTATGGCGTACCACAAGGCTCAGTACTAGGACCGTTGCTGTTCACTCTGTACATGCTACCATTAGGAGATATCATTAGGAAACATGGAGTTAGCTTTCACTGTTATGCCGATGATACTCAGCTGTATATTTCTTCGAAACTTATCAATTCACAAAATTAACGGAATGCATAGCTGATATAAAAAAATGGATGACTAGTAATTTCCTACTACTTAATTCTGAAAAAACAGAGATTCTAATTATTGGACAAAAAACTTCCACACGTAATAACCTAGAATACTGTCTAACACTTGATGGCTGCTCTGTTAAGTCTTTGTCGTCGGTTAGGAACCTGGTTGTACTCTTTGATACCAACCTTTCTTTTGAAAGTCACGTGTCTAGTATCTGTAAAACGAATCGGTTACCTAACGTAACCTCGGTTCTCTCTAGATGAGGGAACGAGTATTGCGTAAGCTAGCTTACGCTGCGGGAAAGATTCATCTTTTCTGAGAAATTGAAGCCAAATTATCCTATAATTTTGTATCCATTGTCAACGCAGTTCAGCTGCAGCAGAGCATGAGCAGGCTAGCTAGCAGCTCATTGGCTCGCTCACAGGGAACTGCTTAAGCCTATGAGGAGACACGAATGAACTCTCGGCCAATGAGAGTCTGACCTGCTCTCATTGCGTCAGAGCCCGCCGAAACGGGCGTGGCCAGAGAGTATAAATTCGCCTCTCAGGCTGCAAACTCTGGTTTTCATAGAATGAAGCGAGAACGCTAGTAGCACAAGCACGGCCAGGAACGCAATACTCGTTCCCTCATCTAGAGAGAACCGAGGTTACGTTAGGTAACCGATTCGTTCTCTTACGAGAGGTTCTCTCGTATTGCGTAAGCTAGCTTACGCTGCGGGAACACCTGGTCAACGCCGTGCGTGCTAAGCATCCACTATGAGTCCCAGGGAGGACCCCGGGGAACCCTTATGAGTGGGAATAAAATATGTACATGTGACAAAGGCCAGCGGAGCGGGCCGGGGATTGTGAAGTACATAAGCACATGATAAGTAGGGACAGAACGAGACCGGTCTGCGTGAATAACTCCCTATAGTGCAGCTCAACCAGAAGAGCTGTAACATACTAGACTGCTAGTAGTTTAGCCTGCAAGGCGGGAACTTCCAGATTGTAAAATCTGATAAAGGTGGAGGGGGAAGCCCATCCCGCTGCCACACAAATATCATGAATGGAAATTCCGCTGGACCAAGCCCACGATGAGACCATGCCTCTAGTGGAATGGGCCCTGATGCCCAAAGGGCATGGCAGGTCTTTTGACGCGTATGCGGCTGCAATGGCATCAACTATCCATCTGGACAGAGTCTGTTTCGAGGCGGCCAACCCTTTGGTGCGCCCACCGAACGAAACAAAAAGCTGCTCAGCTCGTCTGACCGGAGCAGTGCGAGTAAAGTATAATCTCAGGGCCCTGACCGGACACAGGATATTAGAGTCAGATTCGCTATCGGATGCAGGCAGAGCCGATAGGTAAATAACTTGTGCCCTGAATGGGGTACCAATCGCTTTTGGGACATAACCATGTCTAGGTTTGAGAACGACTAAGGAGTCATTGGGCCCAAACTCCAGACAGGAAGCGTTACTGGACAGCGCGTGAAGGTCTCCCACACGCTTTACTGACGCGAGCGCGAGCAGAAAGATGGTTTTGAGCGAAAGGTATTTGAGATCCACGTTGTTTAACGGTTCGAATGGGGGGGCTTTCATAGCTTCGAGAACTATGGAAAGGTCCCAAATCGGCACCGACGGGGGGCGTGAGGGGTTCATCCTTCTAGCTCCCCTGAGGAAGCGGATGACTAAGCCATCTTTGCCCAGTGACTGGCCGCGCCGGGGTTCAGCGAACGCCGCGACGGCTGCCACATACACCTTGAGAGTGAATGGGGACCTGCCCTTGTCCAGCATCTCTTGGAGAAAAACTAGCAAGGAAGGAACCTCGCATGACCGTGGGTCCACGTTTCTGTCGGTGCACCACTTAGAGAACACAGACCATTTAGACGCATAGAGCCTTCTAGTAGAAGCCGCTCTAGCCTGCATGATCGTGTTTAACACTCCTTCTGGCAAAGCAACGGGTAGTCGTTGATCACCCACGCATGAAGCGCCCAGCGCTCTGGGTGGGGATGCCAGATCGTGCCGCGAGCTTGGGAGAGGAGATCTGTTCTGACTGGAATGGGCCATGGGGCTGTCTGTGACAGCTGAGTGAGCTCCGGAAACCAAGTCTGACCTTCCCAACGCGGGGCTATGAGGAGCACCGAGTGGCGTGTTTCCCTGATTCTCTGAAGCACCTGCGGTAGCAGAGAAACCGGAGGGAATGCATAAAGCGGGCGCCTGGGGCAGGTCTGGGCTAGCGCGTCCTCGCGTTTTGAGAAAAATATTGGGCAGTGGGTGTTTTCTTCTGAGGCGAAGAGGTCCACCTCTGCTCTGCCGAATATTCGCCACAGCTTTTGGACTGTAAGAGTGTGCAGGGACCATTCGCCAGGGGGAATGGGGTTCCTGGACAGACTGTCTGGACCGTCGTTCAGATGGCCCGGCACGTGCGTCGCTCTGAGCGAGAGCAGGTGACACTGGGACCAAACTAGGATGCGTTCTGTCAGCCGGAAGAGATTTCTGGATCTGACTCCGCCCTGACGGTTTAGATAGGAGACCACAGCCATATTGTCCGAACGGATCAGCACATGGTGACCGTGAATGCGCGGCAGAAAGCGCGTGAGCGCGTTCTCGACCGCCAGCATCTCCAAACAGTTTATGTGGAGGAGACTCTCCTGAGCTGACCAGGGGCCGAAGGCCGGTGAGCCCTCACAGACCGCACCCCAACCCATGTTGGATGCGTCTGTCGAAATGACTTTTCGGCGAGAAAAGGTCCCCATGGAAACGCCCCGCTGAAACCATTCTGTCATGGTCCATGGCTGCAGAGCTGTGATACAGGTCTGCGTTACCTTTATCAGCTGGCGGCCCGTGGTCCACGCGCGGTGAGACACACGGCTCTTCAACCAGAACTGAAGCGGGCGCATGCGCAGTAACCCCAGCTGGAGCACTGCGGAGGCTGAGGCCATGTAACCCAGCGCCTTCTGAAAAGTTTTCAGAGGTGTGAGTCTGTTCATCTGAAAAGATGTAGACAGACGAGCCGTCATTGAGACCGAGTCTAGCTCTATACCCAAGAAGGAGATAGTCTGACTGGGTTGAAGTGCGCTCTTTGTCCAGTTGACAGAGAGGCCCAAACTTTTCAGATGGTCGAGGAGAACTGTACGATGAGACAGTAGCTCCCTCTGTGATTGTGCCAAAATCAGCCAGTCGTCCAAATAGTTCAGTATTCGCAGCCCCTGACTCCACAGGGGGGCGAGCGCCGCATCCATGCACCTCGTAAACGTGCGGGGTGCTAGGGATAGGCCGAACGGGAGGACGGTGTATTGATAAACCTGGCCTTCGAAGGCGAAACGTAAGAATGGCCTGTGAAGGGGATTTATCTGAATCTGAAAGTAGGCATCTTTCAGATCTAGTGAAATGAGCCAGTCCCCCTGGCGCACATGCGCGAGGAGTTTTCTGATAGTGAGCATTTTGAACGGTCTCTTCATGAGAACTTTGTTCAGAAATCTGAGGTCTAAGATTGGTCTGAGGCCGCCGTCTTTCTTTGGAACCAGAAAATAACGGCCGTAAAACCCCGACTCGCTCATAGATAGAGGAACTCTCTCTATAGCCCTTTTGCACAATAGTTTTGCTATCTCTGAACGGAGCAGAGTCGCTGCTTCTGGGTTCACAATAGTTTCTAGCCGCGCTCGGAAACCTGGAGGGCGGCGGTGGAACTGTAAGCGATAGCCTAGCCTTATTGTGTTTAGCACCCACTGGGAAATTCCCGGAATAGCTTCCCACGCTTTGAAGCGTAACGCTAAGGGGTGAATGGCTACATGGTCCCCGTTGCTGCACACAGCGGGGGTGCGCTCATAGTGTTTATGACAGCGGGACTTACACTCAGAGAGGAGTTTAAGGGCCGTGTAACAGAGTGAGCAGAGGTGGGACGCGCACACGGGCTCGTGGGCGCGCTTATGCACTCTGAAACTCGAGCGGGTTGGAACCGCTTTATGAGAGTGGGCTCTGTGAGACACACGGGAACTGAAATGCTTTTGTGTATGAGTGAACACAGTGTTGTGGGCACTTTTTTTACACGTGAGGCTTTTATGCTCTTTTTGAGATATCTCTGGGTCGCCGTGAAAACGGTGTTTGTGCACATGCAGGGCTTTGTGTATGAGTGAACACAGTGTTGTGGGCACATTTTCTACACGAGGTTTTTATGCTCTTTTTGAGATATCTCTGGGTCGCCGTGAAAACGGTGTTTGTGCACATGCAGTGTTTTGTGTATGAGTGAACACAGTGTTGTGGGCACATTTTCTACACAAGAGGCTTTTATGCACTTTTTTAGATTTCTCTGGGTCGCGGTGAAAACGGCGTTTGTGCACATGCAAGCGGGAAAAGAGACCGGCTTGTTGATGGCGGTGTACACTGCTGCAGTAGCCGTGTGAACGGGGACTGACAGAGGGCGAAACCTTGATGGCGGTTCAGCCATGGCGAGAAATAGCCGTCCTTTTCTCAGCTGAGGCTGGTCACGTGAGCGGCCTGCAGCGGGATATATATATAGCCTGAAATCGGCTGCACTTGTGACGCGCGTCGCGTGCAAGTGCGTGTTAGAAACGTGAGCGCTGCAAGCGGGCACGAGACTATTTTTAGCCTGCAGAGGCTGGACTTGTGATGCGCGCGGCATAAAAATTATCTGCGAGAGCCGGGATCGAACGCGGGTCTCTGGCGCGAAAAGCTTTGTGATACACCACTGAGCCACAGGGGTAATGACACAAGCACAGTAGCGCGAGCAGATAAGAGGGCGTGATAGCAGTAACAGGTTCGCCTCGGTGGAACTAACACACTATAACCCATTTGTCCAGCTTTATCCTCGGAAATGAGAACGTTTCTCATGAGCGCGGGAGAGCGCGGCCGCTTTCTGTCACGTAAGAGAGCTGGGCGCGAGCCCAGAGCTGCATAAAGATTATCTGCGAGAGCCGGAATCGAACACGGATCTCTGGCACGAAAAGCTTTGTGTTCCACCACTGAACACTGCGCGGCCGCTTTCTGTAACGTAAGAAAGCTAGCCGAGAGCTTAGAGGAAGACACAGGCTTAATAGCGCGAGCAGATAAGAGGGCGTGATAGCAGCGACTAGTTCGGCCTCGACGGAACTAACGCACTATAAACCCACTTGCCGGTGACGCGTATGCATGGGGCCGGGCTAGCTCTCTTGTAAAGTAAAGAAAGCTAGCCGCGGTTGGCACAGCTGTAAGCGGCTCGTCCCCCATTCAGCGCTCGTAGGCGGTGAGAGGGGGAGGCGGCGTAACGCTTCGAGTCGAGCCCGCAGGGTCGACAACAGAAGCCCATTCGCAGAGATCGCAGCCGCCATCGGCGAGGGCGAGCTCGGCGTGCTCCAATCCGAGGCAGAGAGCGCAGATGACGTGGCGGTCTCCAGTCTCGAGGGGAGCGCGGCAAGAACCGCAGGAGGAAAAACGAGACATCTTTACAAAGACGCTCGGCTCTTTTAGATACACACACACAAAACAAGAAGCTTTTGGTAAAGGATATGAATCCCTCGGATGGCGCTAGTTTGCAGGACGGCTGAAGGTGGCGAAGACGGCCGGCTTTCTCAGACTCCCAGATGCTCGCTAGAAGGTGCCTTTTCCACGACGGCGGCTTCTCTCAGGATCAGCAGATGCGTGTAGCCTCGCTGAAGAGATGAAAATCAGAGTTTGCAGCCTGAGAGGCGAATTTATACTCTCTGGCCACGCCCGTTTCGGCGGGCTCTGACGCAATGAGAGCAGGTCAGACTCTCATTGGCCGAGAGTTCATTTGTGTCTCCTCATAGGCTTAAGCAGTTCCCTGTGAGCGAGCCAATGAGCTGCTAGCTAGCCTGCTCATGCTCTGCTGCAGCTGAACTGCGTTGACAATGGATACAAAATTATAGGATAATTTTTGGCTTCAATTTCTCAGAAAAGATGAATCTTTCCCGCAGCGTAAGCTAGCTTACGCAATACGAGAGAACCTCTCGTAAGAGAACTGCATTTTTCAATCTTAAAAATATATCTAAAATACGCCATATGCTCTCATTGGGAAATGCAGAACAATTAGTTCATGCGTTCATGACCTCAAGGCTAGATTATTGTAATGCTCTACTGGGTGGTTGCCTTGCACGCTTAATAAATAAACTACAGCTAGTTCAAAACGCAGCAGCTCGAGTTCTTACCAGAACCAGGAAATATGACCATATTAGCCCGGTTCTGTCAACACTGCATTGGCTGCCTATTAAACACCGTATACATTTTAAAATATTGTTGATTGCTTACAAAGCACTAAATGGTTTAGCTCCGCAGTACTTGAGCGAGCTCTTAACGCATTATAGTCCTTCACGTCTATTGCGATCTCAAAATTCCGGCCAGTTGATAATACCTAGAATATCTAAATCGACTGCAGGCGGTAGATCCTTTTCCTTTTTAGCACCAAAACTTTGGAACAGTCATCCTACCATTGTCCGGGAAGCAGACACACTCTATCAGTTCAAAGCTAGACTAAAAACACATCTCTTTGACCTAGCATACACATAATACATTAGACTTCTATAATTCAATGTTAGGCTGCATAGATTAGGTCAGCCGGAACTGGGAACACTTCCCTTAAATCCTGATGTACTCGTTACATCATAAGAAGAATGGCATCTACGCTAATATTAGTGTCTTTGTTTATCCCGAGGTTTTCCCGCAGCCTGCCGGATCCAGGCCGTATCCAGATCTGACGAAGGAGCTTTGCCTGGACCCGATGACAATGCAGTGCTGAAGTGTCAACTATCCTCTCCCTATGGAGGATCCCTTTCCCACTCTACAGATAAAGCGTTGTTGAAAATCCGGCTCGCGTACCCCAAAGTGATAAAATAAAACAAAATTCTGTATCAAAATTTATAGGCAAGACAAGTAGTTTGTTTAGGCATGGGTTGTATGGAATTACAAACCTGCGCACATATTTTCAAAAGCACATAACTATAGAATCAATTCTTAATGCGCATATGAACACATGTGAACGCCGTCAGCGTTAATCACAGGTTCATGTTTAAAGTCTGTTTAGAGAGAACGGCGTTGTCTTAGTGGCCCCTAATTTAATAACAAATGATCATTTCAACGGAGGTGAATCAATCAAAACTAACTTTAGCTGGAAATAACATTATTCAAGAACCACTATAAAGCCAAAACAATCTCTGTTACCTTAAATTATCTCTGTAAAGCTGCTTTGGAACAATCAATTGTTAAAAGCGCTATATAAATGAAGATGACTTGACTTGACTTGACTAAAAGCACTGGCAGGGGGAACGCCTCGTGGAGGGCAGGCTGGCCCCGTAATAGCATGAGCAAAAACCCTTCCTGGTTCTTAAATGCGTGCCGGCAGGTCGGTGAAGTGCACGCACGTGGAGTCCAAGAAGGCCACCTTGGCGTGGGCCAGGCCCAGGTAGGCGGCGCAGTACTTGTAGGTGTGGGGCGGTTCCATGGGGCCCGCACAAATCCTGCAAAGGGTAGCCATCGGATGCGAGGAAGAAAAGGTAACTAGTCCTCAGATGCAACTTCAATGATGACAGCTTGAAGAAGAGATTCTGACGCAATTGTCGCGCCCATGCATTTTATACTGCCCGCGAGCCTATCAGTATTTGCATACTTTGTGACAATTGGACAGCTGGTCCGTTAGCCTATACGATTTCAACAAAAGTGGAGAATGGAGGAGTTCCCACAGCGTCAGCTGACGCAATGTAGAAGTTACCTCTCTCGAAAGGGAACACCTGGCCAACGCTACCGTCACGGAGCAATATGGGTTTTTGCCAGGGTCGATATTGTCCTCACCACTTTTTGAAACATCTCGGGGCACGGATGTACCTAATATAAATAAATAAAACATCTACAGTTACCTAGCAGGGCATTCATTTTGTTCATTTGTTAAATAAGAGGCATTCTAGCCCTGAAATGTGTTGTTTTTTTAAATCAAGCAGCTGAGTGCTCGTCATGTATTTTTCTCTTGTTTTGTGTGCAAACACATGGCCGGTTGTTTTGGGCTATGTGTTTGCATTGTCTTGTGTTACCTTGTTTCCTTGTTAGTTAATGTTGTATCAGTGTCACCTGTGATTGTGATCATGTGTCCTTACCACGCCCCTTGTTCCCTCGTTAGTATTGATGTTCATCAGTGTCACCTGTACCTTTGTGATTATGTGTTCTATGTAAGCTTTCGGTGTTTGTTCCTCAGTGCTGGTTCGTCTTGTTAACATTCGGTTCTGTGAGTATTGTGATCTGTCTGGTAATGTTCCAGTTCCGTTTAATTGTCAAGTCTAGTTATTGTCTTAGTTACTGTTTGTTTGCCCCATCGTGGGTCTTTGTTTTCTGTTTATAAATAAACCGTGTTTTGTGAAGGTACTGTCTGCGCTTGGGTTCTATTTAGCGTAACGTGACAGCTCGTTGCCGCTGCTATCAGTAGCATGGATCCAGTGTTCTGTTGTGGTTCGCGTTAACTCGGACACGCAGTCAATCTATCGATAAACGCTGTTGTGGAGACTCTCTATTCGTTCCGGTGAAATCACAAAACAAAATGCACACAAACGTGTCCCTGCTTGATATACAACCACTGATAAACATATTCGGTTTTGATGAGAAAAAAAACCTATACAAGTGTGGATTAGAACACGGAACCTCTGACACGCTCTGCAAAAGTTCTGCCACTAGATCATTAAAGAACACAAGCTTAATTTGCGGATCTATGCATTTATTCATGTGCAAATAACAATTTATATTAGTAGATCTTATTAAATGACAAATTAAACCCAATGTACTATTGAAATTGATTTCTGGACATCGTAATGTTATTTTTTCTGAAAATTGTTATTGTTCACATATATTCTACATATATTTGATTTAGCATTGTATAGCAACCTCCCCCACCCCACACACCTGTCCCACCCACTTTTTAAAACAAAATTACACCACTGGTTGTAGATGTGTGTTCGGTTGCTCGAGTTTTATTCTGTTTTTCAACTGTATAGTTGGTTAAGAATGAAATGGCTAGAATTTATTGACACCTCTACAATTGAGTCCAACGTATCATCAGCACTCGGATTCGCTTCCATGGTGCTGTCAAGTACGACTTGCAGTCTGTGAGGTAAACTAAACGCTATTGGCTATATGAAAAGGGGGAGGAGCCATTCAATATGTCCTGCCTTAGCTTCCTGTTTCAGTGGAAATTACGTCAACGCATCATACAAAGCTACGCGTTCCAAGCACTTCAGTGGGCCACTGGGCCTTTAAAATCGGGGTAATATAATCACGCTTGCGTACACCCAACAGAAGTCTAGCCTCAGCATTTTTCTTTTCAGCTTCTGGTAGGGATGTAGACTTGTTGTAGTGATTGGAAGTAGGAGGGAGCTGAGCCTGTGGTCAATCTGTAAGCAAGTGTCAATGCCTTGAACTTGATGTGAGCAGCGAGTGGTAGCCAGTGCAGAGAGATGAACAGAGGAGTGACGTGGGCCCTTTTGGGCTCGTTGAAGACAAGACGAGCTGCAGCATTCTGGATCATTTGTAGAGGTTTAGTTGCACATGATGGAAGTCCAGCCAGAAGAGCATTGCAGTAATCGAGCCTAGAAATAACCAGGGCCTGGACGAGAAGTTGTTGCATGCTCAGTTAGGAAAGGCCTGATGCATGTTGTACATTGCAAACCTGCATGATTGAGCTGTCTTTGTAATGTGGTCTGTGAAGGTCAGCTGATCATCAAAGATTACTCCAAGATTTCTGACCGACCTTGATGGGGTGATTGAGGAAGAATCTGGCTGGATAGTGAAGTCGTGCTGTAGAGACAGATTGGCAGGGAGGACGAGAAGCTCAGTCTTTGCCAGGTTGAGCTGCAGGTGATGTTCCTTCATCCATGCCGAGATGTCCGCCAGACAGCTTGAGATCCGTGCAGCTACTGTGGGATCATCTGGTTGAAATGAGAGGTAGAGCTGGGTGTCATCAGCATAGCAATGGCAAGAGAAACCATGTGCCTGTATGATGGGTCCCAGTGATGTGGTGTAAATGGAGAAGAGGAGCGGTCCAAAACTGAACCCTGGGGAACTCCCGTGGTCAGCTGATGTGCTTTGGATACCTCGCCTCTCCATGTGACCCTGAAGGACCTACCTGTGAGATAGGACTCAAACCAGTGGAGGGAAGTTCCAGTGATGCCCAGTGATGAGAGGGTGGACAGGAGGATCTGATGATTCACAGTGTCAAAGGCAGCAGACAGATACAGGAGAATGAGAACTGATGATTTGGAAGCAGCTTTTGCGATTCGTAGGGCTTCTGTGACCGACAGCAATGCAGTCTCGGTTGAATGCCCTTTCTTGAAGCCAGATTGGTTGACATCCAGCTGGTTGTTCATAGACAGGAAAGATAACAACATAAAGAGAATTGCAGTAGTCAAGTCGGGTAGAAATAAAGGCATGAATTACCTTTTTCAAACTCTTTGAGGAAGCCAAGGCAAGAATTTTGCCAAGAGCCTTAGATGGTAAAAGCTGGATTTTATTTGCTTATCAAATTTAAGGAAAATATCAAATAGAACACCCAAGTTTTTTTAGATGTAACCTTTGGCTTTATTGTTGTCGACCAAATGGACTACGCCACCCCCAAAATCTGGGATGGGGGACCCTAACAATGATCTTTTTCTTCTACACAGGCAGTTCAATTAAATGATCCAAAAGCCAGAGTACAAAATGTTGTTATTTTATTAAATGACAAACACCTTCCTTATCCTATAACTGGTATGACTTGGTTGGCAACAATGTTACTAAAAAAAAACCCCAAAGAAAATTAAACAAACCACCACGATTCACTCCACTCTCACCCAACTTTCACTCTGAATAAAAAATAAACTTAACAATAACTTCAAAAGAAATAACAACAATACTCAAAACCAATCAAACTCAAATTAAAGAAATACAGTTAAAGAAAATCAATAATCTATACCCCAGATTATTTAATCAGACCAATCATAATTTAAATAAAGGACAAAAGAAATAGGAATAACACTCGAAGTAGCACAAATCAATCGGAAATCATGAAATGGGAAAAACACCCCATGGGAGGAAGTTATCAAACCACAGCACAAATCAAAATAAATCAACCATAACACAAACACAACCCAACAAGACCTCCCATAAAGTGATAATTCGACAAACAGATTTCAGAAAGGAATCATAACTACCACAAAAGCTTAAAGTATAACAAATAAAAATAAAAAAATACAAAGTAATCAATTCCTAGATAAGACGAGCAACCTTTGAAAATAACAAAGACAACAAAAATTAAATTATAACAACAAAATGTAAAGTAATCAAATTCCAAGTTTGGCGAGGAAAAGAAACGGCGGCCGCTTGCCAAGAAAGGGTTTGACCTGAAATCAAAACCCATTTAGTTTATTAAGCATACAACTTTATGCATTTAAAAACAATCATATAAAATACTCACGTTCTTGATACGCTACGGCTCACTTACTGGATGATTACGATAAGTCTTAATGAAAGCAGGCGTGTTGTAACGCGGCCGGCAACTCGGCAAAGTATTAATACTCCTAAAAATACACATTTTATTAAGTTTAACAACTTAAGATAAACAAACGAACTCAGTCGTTCACTCACATCAGGTGGCCAAAGCTAAGCAAGGGTTTGACCTGAAATCACAACCTATTTAGTTTATTACGCATACACCCTTATACATTTAAAAACAATCATATAGAAATACTCACGTTGTTGATACGCTACGGCTCACTTAATGGAGGATTACGATGCATATAAATCTCAATGAAAGCAACCGTGTTGTAACGCAGTCGGCAACTCGGCAAAGTATTAATGCTCCTAAAAAATACACATTTTATTAGGCCTAAGTTTAACAATTTAAAATAAACAAACGAGCTCAATCGTTCACTCACATCAGGTGGCCAAAGCCCAGCAGACATGGCACACCCACTATGTTCTCAGAACAATCGTTGGTGCAGAAAAAGATCTTTATCAAACTCAATGGTTCAACTCCTTCCACGCGCCAGCAGAGGAAGAAACACAAACTGAAGCCTTTGTTTGGTTTTGGATGTCGGTACACCACTGCTACCACCACGGGCTTAGGCAAGTCCATTTTTAAAACTCCATGTTGAGGTGCACAGCGCAGCGATTTCAAATTATGATGATTCAGTCCACCTCGACGAACATGCAGCAGTCATTGACAGAAATTATTTACAGAATGCATTGGAATCACAGGCCAAATCCACTCATTCTGCAATTCCAAGGAGCACCGGGATATAACACAATTGTAGTTTCATTCATATTCCAACACATCCAGCGAACCTGGGTCGCAGACCAATCAGCCAGGCGGGACTTAAGAGCAACTAAGGCACACGAACACGGGTATTTTTAAAACCGTAAGCTTTTTCTATGCGGTTTGGCCGTTCATCCAAACGCAGTATCAGGTCACTGAAACCGAACCTTTTTGAAACCTCCTGCCAGTGAAACCGGAGATTTTGGCTTTGGCGTTGGAGTGCGCGCTATCTCCTTTGTTTGACGTCAGATTGTGCGCAGCTATCTCCTTTGTTTACATGAGGCAAGACTGTGCAATGATGGATGTAGCCAAAGTATTGCTGCTAATAACTGTGCTAACAGGGCTTATAATATGTATACAGATACATGCACAGTTCTCCCATTATAATGCAGAACAGAGGTGTCAGAATGCAATACTACACAGGTCACTGCTTATGACAACATGTTAGGCAATAACATTTTTTTCAGGGTTCTGATTGGCTAACATGGCTTTACGGTTAGGGGTATATCACCACCTTTTGGTTTGGCATGCTCTTGACAGCGCTTCATAGCGTATTTTTGCATTTTCATGTGGACAGAGTTTTTTTAAACCGTGCTCATGTGGACGAGATTTTTTTTTAAACAAAAGGGAGGAGGAAAAACTCAGTTTATAAAAATACACGTGCACATGTGGACTAGGCCTACTATACTCCCGCGCTTTTCTCGTCTTCTACTGGGTTTTCGTCGATGTACAGAGCAGAAAAGCTGGTGGTACAGACAACAACACGGGAGGGGGATACATGCGTGGGTTACTCCTGTCCAAACTAGACAGCTCTTTGAAGGTATGTTGACTATTTTGAAGAGTTTGGTGATTATAAGTCAGCAAAGTTTAAAAGTTTGGATTAAAAGCAATAATACAAACAACAAAGCACACACACTAGGACACAGACGGCCTGCCACACACACCGGTGGCATCTTGTCAAATCACTGCTGGGTTAAGGGGTAGAATGTAAAGTTTGTAGAGTATACAAATCATTATGTATATGGAGAGTCCTCATAAAACACGAAAACTCACATGCGTGTGTGTGTGCTGAACTGAATTTTGAGGATTATTAGACAACAGAGGGTTTGTCAGTTCTAGTGATTAAAGCAGTTACATAGATACATGTGACTGCCTAAAAATAGGCATTCGACAGCAAGCTAAAATTTCAAGGATTTTGAACAATTCCAAACAAGCACCCAGTACATATCACATCCTGGTATTAATTAAATAAATACCCATCCTCAGCATCCCAAGTGGTGTGTTTTTCTTTATTTGATGCCACACTTTGCATAGAGTAAAGCAGTTCAATGCCAGCACAGACACAATGGCTATCTAACAACATGGTTACTCTCATCTGATGAACATCTGTTTCTCAATTAAAACACTCTTATAAAGGGCCCAATTTATAATCACATCATACAACAACACACACGAACAAGCTAAATATATTGCACTAAACACACACACACACACACACACACACACACACAGAGAGAGAGAGAGAGAAACATCTACATATATATGAACGAAATTAAATGTGATATTATCAAAATTTATTTTATTACAGTACAGTAAGTGGGAAGCATTTCTGCTTAAGAACCTTTTTTTTGTTCTTTGTCTTAACACATTCATTACTATGAAGATGTAAGAACGGGTGTGGCCATTTTTAATGTGCAAGGGTGTCAGTTGCTTCCAGTTATTTTAGCTGTACAAAAACATTTCATATCTATCTATCTATCTATCTATCTATCTATCTATCTATCTATCTATCTATCTATCTATCTATCTATCTATCTATCTATCTATCTATCTATCTATTCAATTTAATTTGTTACCATTAGGTATAATGAAGTAACCTTTTTACTTATCACCTTTATATACAAATTGAATATATAGATAGATATTAAAATATACATAAAATTATATATATGTATATATATATATATATATATATAAATTACAGGTTTACCATCTGTTATAATGGATATAATGTTAAAGAGTGAGAGTTCTAATAATCTTCTGAATTGTCAGCAGTTTTCTTGATGAGATTGTTTCCTTTGATGAGAAATTAAATGTGATATTGTTAGCAAAAGTTGAATTTGTATTACAGTTATGTGAGAAGTTTTTCTACACAAGAATCTTTCTTTGTTCTTTGTCTTAACGCATTCATTATTATATTAATTTTATTGTACAAGCATCCACAGTCTTGAAATGTGTTACAACAGATGTGTCTTGAGGTAAGATGAGGACTGGTGTACCACAAGGCTCAAGTGAATGTAAGACAGTGAAGAAAAATGTGGCAGTGGGTTTAAAAATTTAAAAGTGAGAAATGGAGAGAGAAACAGAGAAGAAAGGATGCGAGGGTAGAGGGCAGTGAGCTGGATTGAATGCCATCTGACAGGTCCAGCTGGGTGACTGGCTGCCCCAGAGCCCTGCAAACCAGGCAATATGGCGCCCAATTACCGATGCCCATGTGACCATAGCATGGCATCATCAGAAGCTTATACCCCCCTCCCCCAAACACATGCCATCTGTGCAGATAAGGAACAACCCCAACGCACTCACATGTACTCAAGACATAAACACACACTAATAAACACTGTGCTGTAAACCCAGAATTATGCAAGGGAAAAAATACTATGGCACTATAAAAAGGAAATAATTGTACTTCTCTATAGCCTATATTTGTATTCCAACACTGATCACACACATTCTAATGGAAAGTATAAGATGAAAAAAAATCATCAAAAAATCCATCTTCTGAAATGAACAAATGCATTTAAATTTGTTTTCATAAAAGTACATTCGGTATGCTGAAAATTCTTGCGTTTGTTTATATGTTCTCCTTGTACTCGTTTTCTCTGCAGTGCCACCCTGCCACAGTGAACAGATGCTGTGGAATTTTGATAAGCTATGCCAATCTGTGCCAGCCTCCATGACAGGCACTGCTGGGGTGTGGCTGGCATGCAGAAATTGGTACAGTGAACACAGTCACTGCATGACGCATATAATAGGGTATAAAAAAAAATGCAGCATGTGTGTATGGCTGCATGTAAAAAAGAGACCACACACATTTGATATAAAAGTGGAGCATGAATGTTGGACTTTAAAGATGTTGTTTAAGTTTTTTTGCATTGTTTACCAAATCTGTTTTAGAAGTATAGGCGTCAAATTATCGAGTATCATAAAGGTAAATTGAGGTTCCTGAAATATGAATCATTGCAAGATTAAAACATAAGGGGAAAAAATCTATAGAAAAACGGATAATGTCTTGGCAGAAAATCACTTCAACGTTTTACAAGTAGCCTATACGGGCATTTCCTTAACAACCCTAAAACAAAATGCAATGCGTAATTTAAAACGTGTAAAACCCTTTGAAAAAATAATCAATACAGAAAATTAATATTCCTTTAAATTAACGGGATTGAGTCATATAACTATTTTACGGACTATTCTTAGAGTGGAGTGTGACTTAATATTTATTTGCCATTTTCAA